>JANAVB010021398.1:1020288-1022788 GCA_029216955.1 Iris pallida
GCTGACGGTCAGCAGATTGGGCAGTGTGACTGGGCTTGTTGAGCCCGCACTGCCCTAGACTTCTTCGACTTATCACCCAAGGTGCATAGTAGGAAGAGTCCAACTCAAAATCTTTAATGTTCTCTATAGGCCGCATGTGGTCTGGCCGTATGAGATGCGATCGAAGACGGAGCTTCTGTCGGGGCCGCATGGGGTACCTGTCTGCGGCCAGGATTGGCTGCCGCATAGGCCGCCTGCCTACGGTCACCGCTCTTATGCGGTATCTTCTTTGATCGCAGGGATTTCCCACTATACCCGATAGTCCAGCATCGTAGTGTTTTCTTCTGTCGAATTTGGGGACAGCGGGGGTCCTCTGCGGTTCGAAGCGAGACCGCATGAGAGCTTTGGTCGCCTTGAGCGGCAAAAGGAGTTCCTTCTAGAGCCTAGCAAGGGGCAGTGGTCTTGGGCCTCCGGTCTACGAGCTCTTTCGAGTTGGTCCGCTTCTGTGATGACGTGCTCCCTTTGGAGAGCATTCCTCGAATGCTTGTTGATCAAAGCGAACAACAAGCATCTGCGCGTAGAGCGAGCTTGGACATGTCGAATTACGTCACCAATTTCTCTCGGTTAGAGAAAGAAGTCCCAGCAGAGCCGACATCGATTTGCCATTAATTATCAAACAAGAACTACAGAGGACTGGATTGATTGCAAATTTGCAAGTACAAAAGAGAGCTAAAGAAATCCTATGAAACAATCTAAGTACAATTGTTTAGTGTAGATTCTGGGGGTGACGGTGGAGGCTCGGGAGAAGTATAGAAACTTGTCTACTTCTTGGACTATCGGACGCAGTCTTTGCTCTTGAGAAAATGCTCTTGATTTTGGGGTCCAGCCCTTTGCATGGGTGTGATACCCTACTATTTATAGAGGCTTCTGGATGAGGCATATTTTGGGCCGCATAGATAGCCAAGTAGCCACGTGGCCGTAACTGTAACGCCCCAGTCCCAAAATACTTAGGACTAGGTACGTATCCATGCCACTGCATACATACGAAGTAGACTCCAATATATGGAAACCTCGTATGTATAATAAGCTGTAAAATGCAGTAAACCAAGAGTAATTAATCTATCCACAAATGAAGATAAAAGATATCATATAATCAACTGTAATAAGTTTTGTACAATATGTTAGGCGGAGACAAATCCACTACCAACAAGTAAGAAGAATATACTAGAAAACCGAAATAATTTGGCGGAAGTAGCAAAGGAAGACCCAAGACACGTCATCTCCGAATGAATAGAGAAGATCGCGACCTCGGCATAACACCTGCAATATCACAGAAGCACACACACCGGAGAGATAACCAGGTCTCAGAAGGACGTAAAAGATACAATAAACATGCATTTAAATACTGAATATAATATGCACAATCAAAGAAAGTGACAAGACATAAATAAGGTAAACTAACCGTACTAATGTGAACATGAATTTGAGAAACAATCCTTCGACGCATGAGCCCTGGCTGTAAATGGGATCTGGTATGGTCCCCACTTGGGCACCAGTGACCACAGCGCATGACGTTCAAAAACGACAGTGGCAAACCTGAGAGGCTCAACATACCGTATCTCCAGCGGAGCTTCGGTTACAGGGAAGTGCAATCGAAGCCCATACGTCAGGTATTGTTCTCCACCCAATGTACCTGTCAAGTCGCATCCATGACATGTACCCTTACTAACTGCTAAGTCACCTAACACGCCTCTATAGCAGTTAGCCCTAATGCGCACATGGGAGATCAGCCCACACGCAAGAACCTACATGCTATCATCTCATACATCCTCGTGGTACAACTGTGTCAAGGTATATGCAATACACTACAACGGTAGTCTCTTAACTCTAAGTCCATATGCAATCAAAGGATAATACAAAGTATACTATATCACTGAGCAGACAATAAATCAAAAACTTAAGAATGGAAATAAATGAACGTGTATGTAATAAATGCAACTGAATATAACATTAAAGGGCAGTGATCTTGCCTGAGGGTGGTGCGAGAAGCAACAAATCTAACAATCAGAATCATCAACACGAAAGTCAAAATCCACAAGAAGCCGGATGTGACAACAAACATCACGACGAGTTGGAATAAAAGATATGCCTAGGAAACGCCTGTCCAAAAGTTAAATTCTGGAACAAGGGCAAAATGTAATTCGGGTCAAAATGATGTCCGCGTTGGACCGCTTTGCACCGAAATGCGGGCCAATACTACGGTCTCTAAAGTCATCAAACTACATGTCTAAAGATTGTTTTGATAAGGCGAATCCACGGTATGTCCAATTTTGGATTCCGGTGGACTGTGCACAAAATCGCCCGTTGAGGTGGGATTGTGGGCCCGCCAAAATAGTGTCCCGAATCAACCTTTTCAGAATCGGACCAAACTTGGCTCACAGGACCAGAAAAATATTTTGAGTCCAATGGCGCAAGTTTCACGCGATATGTGAGTGTGCACAAAGTTGTGACTTAATTTACA
>JANAVB010021398.1:1025288-1173271 GCA_029216955.1 Iris pallida
AACTTACATCAATATCACATAAGATTATGAATCAAACACTTGGTGGACATGAATTCGTATCCCCATGCTAAATCACCATTCTATTTCCTAGATCTACTAGGAATTGGTCCTCTACTCACAATTCTGCTCCTATTGGACTAGATCTAAACATTTGGTTCTCTTACTAGATTTTTCTAGAATTTCACCATAAAATTTAGGGAAAAAGAGTTGGTACCTATTTGGGAAGAGATTCCCAATATAGATCAACGAAGTAGGATACGAAGATGGTGAATCGGACATGATTCCTCCTTGCTCTAGCTTCTTCATAGCCTTATCTTATGCTTTTAAGCTGTAGCTCCCTATGAGAAGAAGAATTGAAGGAGAATTGAGTGGATTTGGAATGATGAAGGAAGAAATTGAGAATTTGTGCCCCTTAGAAAAATGGAGAAGATGAATTGGCATGGTAGAAATGGCTTGATGAAGAAGAAATGAATAGGAATAATGGTGATGAAGTGGCCGACTATATATGGAGGTTTAGTTGATGTGATAAGTATTAGCTCTCACTACTCCCCATTCTAATTAATTGACTAAAGGCCCAAATGATGGTTGCTAGGTCAATGGGTTTGGGGCTAGTTAGAATAGGCTTGGATTGGAATATTGGCTCTAGCTATATGACATGACTAATAGTATTTAATTCTAACATAATTCTAATTAGGAGACTAAAATTAAATGGTATAATTGACTAATGTAAGACTACCTTGGATCGGTATAAAATTCATTGGCATTGTCATAGACCCGTGCTAGGACTGTATGTAGAATGAATGCCAAACCCGCTTCATCCTTTGGACCATTAGATCCTTGGTTTTCTTTGAGTGACTAAAATTGTTGGAAGAGCCTCGGATTAGTGACTTGGCCCATACTGGGGCCAAGATTTATTCCTCCACCATATATAAGCCTCCACGTTTCCCTCTTCTCATTCATTTCGCTCATTTATTTTCTCTTTTTATTTCTTTCCTCCTCTTCTTTCCCTCTTCATCATTTTCTCTCTATTTCTCTTTTCCTTCCTCTTCATTACGTTTCCCTCTTCTCATTCATTTCGCTCATTTATTTTCTCTTTTTATTTCTTTCCTCTTCTTCTTTCCCTCTTCATCATTTTCTCTCTATTTGTCTTTTCCTTCCTCTGCATTCCTCAAGATAGGGCTTGGCTTAGGGCTTGAACTTAGGCAAGTACATCTTGCTCATAGTGAATGCAACCTTGGTTTTCCTTTGAATTTGGTTTTTATTTGAATGTTAGATGTTTTGGTAAAGAAAAGTGTATCTTTAATTATCTCCATCTTTAGTACTTGGTATTTTCGATTTTGATGATGGTTTTGAGTAGATCTAAGTTCAAAAATAATATTTTGGAGCATTTCGTGGAATTGATCTATCAAAACTCAAAATTTGTGAAAACTAACTAGGCTATGTTGTAGATAATTTAATTTCGTGCAATTTTGACTTTTGAAAGTCCAACTTTTGACTTAAAATAAAGCTTTTGTGACCAAAACAAGTTTTGGGTTTTTTATGGCCATTTGGCTGCTGTTTTGGGGACGACGACTGTCTATGCGCCAGGAAAGCTATACGGCAGAAATGCCATGCGGCAAGAAATTTCCTATGGCAGACTTTTCGAGTAGTATGTGCACATGCGCATAGACGATATACGCATAACTGCTAGGCGCATAGATGTGTTATGCGTCTGACTCCTAATGCATGCGTTGGCATTGCGCATTGCTGATTAGGCATATGCACTTTGCATGCCATGCTACCATAATGCTATGCGTTATAACTCCATGCGACATGAGTGTTATTTGCTAGCATTCCATGCAACAAGATTATATACGTAGGGCTCGTGGAGACCTAACAACACAGGTTGCTTGTTTTATGGGCTATTTGTTCATTTTTGCCTCTGTTGATATTTTCTTCAACTGTTATGATTCCTTATCCTAACTTAGTAATTTTGTATAGTTTTAGGAAGTTGTGTTCTTTACATATATGCTTGACATGAGTTCATATTCTTCACAACACCTTAATTTTTGTTGTTGTATGTTAAATCTATTGCATTTTGACATTGGGCAATCAAGTGTGAGTACTGTCCAATGTATCGCACACTACGATATACGATAAGTTCGTTAGTGATAACTCGTCATTTTAGATCAATTCTCTAGTGTCCGCAACTTGATAATCGAAAAGAAAACTTGTAGGATAATTGACTAGTAAATCTCACTTATACATTGGGAGGGGAGGTTAGTCGCATTACCAACAACTCCGATCGCTAGGCTCAAGAGGCATGGACAACCCCGATTGGTGTGGGCCCATGACCTACCAATTTCGTGTGTTGCGGCACTTTCAGTTTGTTTTTATATGCTATGCTTCTTCAATTATTGCTTATGTTATGCTATTTGTTACTCTTTGGTGATCCGGGTACCTGTAGTGCGGGTGCTAGTGAAGTTCCTCAACTTGCATTCTTAGTAATTAAGGCTTGTGATAATCCTAGTTAGTTAACTAGTAGTAAGCTGTATGAATGTTTGGCCGTGCTATGTAGCATGTCTTGTCTTTATGCTTGCACTTTAGTTCTCTTTTTTGTGCATGATTAGAGTGCTAAGTTCTGCTCGGGTAACAGTCTACAACCCTAGTCCTTATTTGGTTTAAGGGTTGTATTCCTGCTTCAGAGTAGTCCTGATGTCCTCTGATTGCTCATCGTCTTATCTTGCTCCTTAGTTATTCTTTCACGTTTAGCCTCTTTGTTTTTATTTGTTCTTGTTATTTTTCGAAAATGCATGCATTGGTACCACACAAGTCTCAACCCACATTTAGTTATCTGTCTATTTTCTTTTGTTGTCTTATTTTGGATTTTGGTGACTCACCTTGGGCCTCCTTTGTGATGCTTGTTGCTTAGTGTTCTGATTCCACTAGTTTTATTTGGCCACATTTACCAGAGGAGCCGTCTTATCTCCAGTTGGATGGCTTGCACCCGTAGATATGTTGTAGTAGCTCGCGAATGAGTTCTTTCTCCTTATCACTCGTTATCATACTATTCTTTTGTGGCTTTAGTTAGGGCATGTGTTAGCCTTATCTTTTGTTTGCTTACCGACTTTGAGCAGTTTTGTTTGTATATATTAGACCATGACTGATATAATGATCATGTATAATTCTACTATGCTAGTGCATCATTTTGTGTTCTCTAGCTTCATGATCATATATGACATGTATTTTGGGACGCCTCTTTACTTTCATGTATAATTTACTCTTGTGACTTGTTGTTGAATTGAGATACTAGGAACTGTCGGCCTTGGGATGGACGTCATAGCATGTTAGAGTCCACCCACTTGTCTTCTGGACAGCCGTGATCGTCGTTCGACATTTTTATACCTTGTACGGTGTAGCTGACCATGTTCTTCCTCGTATTTTTCTAGTCCCCTTGGAGTGGAACGTAAGACGTTTTGGTAACAACTTATCCAAGTCTCTACTAATATAATGCAGTTAGGAACGACTCCAAATTGAGCCATCTAAACCCTTTGTAAATCCTTCATTTATTAATATAATTTTTTTCATGGAAGATAATAATTCTAAAACTAACCCTCTTTTCTTCACATATATCCATAATAAATAATAATTAAAATATAAATACATTTATTACAAATTTTAATTTATATATATAATAAATTTTAATTTTAATATATATAAATATTAATCTGTTTTTCTAACTATATTAGAAAGGAAAAAAAAATATTTTACGTGCTAGTATATATTTTTTTTGGAGAGTGATTTACGTGCTAGTACCTTAAAACACTAGTTCAATTTCGGATAAACATTTTGAAAACAACTCCAGATGTCGCTTCTGAATTCTGATTGGGGAACATTATTGGGTACGGATCACGATCTTCCTTCTTATCGGGTTAAGATTATGTTTACCCAAATCCGAGCCAGCAAAAACATCAGCCAACCAATCACAATTCAGAAAGGTTTTTTCTATGGGCACTACCAAAATTGCTAGGGGCTAGCCCAAAATTTTTCAAGTTTATTACAAGTTTGCCATCCAAAAATTTTGCTAGGGGCTAGCCCAAGCACAACTATAAATACCAATTTTCATTTTCTCTCTCCTTCTTCTCTTTTCTTTTCTCCCTCAACTATTTTCTTCCCTCCTTCTCTTCTCTTAGGTCAAAGAATTAAAACCCTAATTCTAAGCATCTAAAATGATGCCAACAATCCAGAAGCCACATATTCTCAAGAGACCAATTATGCGCAAATCTACTAACTGAAATTTATCATATGCATATCGACGGTCATGATCTGGCTCTAAGGGCAAGATGCTGGAATCATAGCCGAGTTCTTGATTGTTCAGGAAAGTTTTTAGCTTTCAATTAATGGAACTGAATGTTCGAGCCCTTCGACTACATTTTGCTAATACCACCTTAGGATTTTTCGATAAAATAGTTTTTTTAACTAAAAAACTTACTTTTGAAACTTCTTACCAAATAGCATTCTTTATGGAAGTGAATCTCACTAAAGCAGATCAAGTCTCTCGAGAAGACACCACAAACATTTTTTTTTTTGAGTAGGACTGCCAGCACCCTGGCAGTCCTACTTCAGTGTAGGACTGCCAAGGGTGTGGCAGTCCTATCTATGAATCTTTGTGTGAAATTGATTCACACATAAATTCATCACATAGCTTTTTAGATAGGACTGCCACATCCTTGGCAGTCCTACACTGAAGTAGGACTGCCAGGGAGCTGGCAGTCCTACACTGAAGTAGGACTGCCAGGGAGCTGGCAGTCCTACACAAAACTTGCTGTCACAGCAAGTTTTGAGTAGGACTGCCAGCACCCTGGCAGTCCTACTTCAGTGTAGGACTGCCAAGTGTGTGGCAGTCCTATCTAAAAAGCTCTGTGATGAATTTATGTGTGAATCAAATTCACACAGAGATTCATAGATAGGACTGCCACACCCTTGGCAGTCCTACACTGAAGTAGGACTGCCAGGGTGCTGGCAATCCTACTCAAATCTTGCTGTGACAGCAAGTTTTGGATAGGACTGCCAGCTCCCTGGCAGTCCTACTTCAGTGTAGGACTGCCAAGGATGTGGCAGTCCTGATACTGAAACTCTGTGTGAATTTATGTGTGAATCAAATTCACACAGAGATTCATAGATAGGAGTTCAAATTGCCACACAGAGTCAAATTGTCAAATTGCCACAGAGTCAAATTGCCACAGAGTTCAAATCATCACAACCACAGAGTCAAATTGCCACAGAGTTCAAATTGTCAAATTGCCACACAGAGTTCAAATTGTCAAATTGCCACAGAGTCAAATTGGCACAGAGTCAAATTGCCACAGAGTTCAAATCATCACAACCACAGAGTCAAATTGCCACAGAGTTCAAATTGTCACACATAGTTGAAATCATCACAACTACAATAATTCATCACAACTACTTAGTCCCAAACATTCCACATCCAAATTAAGTTTCAAAAAAGTAAAATATCCACAATAATTCATCAAATGTACGTTACTAATCCACAGCCAACTAAAGTTTGAAACCAACATTGAGCAACCGGACGGACGGACATGCGGCTCAGAAGGACCGGCCTCCTCAGAAGGACCGCCATCCTCAAATGGCGCAGAACCCTCTTGACGTGATAGGAGTTGGGCAATTGGCAGGTCGTCGTCGTCGTCGGAAGGAGGCGTAGGAGTAGGAGCTCTTTGCTTCGACCGAGCTTGACGTGCCGGCGGCGATGTCCGAGACCGAGCTTCGGGCGCCGGTTCGGTAATTGTTATCGGACGCTCGCGAGAACGCTCCGCATGTTCCTTCCGCTTTGACGCGGTGGGCCGTATTCTTTTGTTCGGTGGACTGCATGACAACATACACTTATTAAGTAATAGAAAAAGCATGCACTTACCCAACTACTATGTCATAATAAGTAGGACTGCCAGGAATATGGCAGTCTTAATGAAAATTAGGACTGCCACATTCCTGGCAGTCCTCTTTCAGAATAGGACTGCCAGGACTGTGGCAGTCCTAATTTTCATTAGAACTGCCACATTCCTGGCAGTCCTACTGTCGTGAACCCGAACTCCAATAACGAAATCCTATTTTTTCGTGTTCTAGGGTTAGGGTTTCAACATAAATTTCGGATTTCATGTGTTCGAAAATAAGGGAAGAGAACGTGCAAGAGATTATAAACCTATTTTACAAAAAATTTTTCAAGAATTAAACCAATTCTAGGGTTTCGAATATAATGTAAAAAATTTCGAAGAAATTAGGGAAGAACGTACCTGGATTCCGGTTGCTTTGACTTGCGTGTCATCTCTTCGAGAATCTTCGTGGAGGGATTGAGAATGGAGTGATGGAGAAGAAGAAATTAGGGTTTAGGAGATGGAGAGGGAGAGGGAGAGAGCTTTCTTTCTTTTCTTCTTGAGGAGAGAGAGTCAATAATGAAAATGAAATGAAATTTTTGGGTTTGGGAGGGTTGGGCTGCCCCTAGCAATTTTTGGGTGCCCCCTAGCAATTTTTTCACATTCATGGGCTGCCCCTAGCAATTGATGCCCCCTAGCAATTTTGGTAGTGCCCATAGAAAAAGGCAAATGTTAAGGGCCACCCCCAAATTACTAAGGGCAACCACCCTACTAAGAGCAACCACCATCCTCTCCCATTTTTACTAAGGGCAACCACCACCCTCTCCAAATTACTAAGGGCAACCCTCCTCCTCCTTCGCGCAGCCCTCCTCCTCCTTCGTGCAGCCCGCCGCAGCCCCCCCTCCGCCCCGCCCCCTCCCCCGCCGCATCCCTCCCCCGCCGCAGCCTGCGAGCAGCTGCTGCTGCTGCTAGGAGCTGCTGCTGCCGGAGCGGAGGGAGAGCTTGGTGAGGGCGGTGAGGGAGGAGAGGGAGGGGGGGATGGGGCCGGAGAGGCGGAGGCGGGGGAGGCGGAGAGAGACGACGCGAAGGAGAGTGGTGGCGTTGGTGGCGGAGCAGGTGACTCCGCGCCAGGAGCACGGGGAGTTGGGAAGGGAGGGGTCCCAGGAGGAGAGAGAGGAGAGGGGATCATGGAGGGAGGACTTGAAGGAGAGGAGGGTGGAGATCTCGGAGTCCGGCGGGCGGGGGGAGGCGGCGGAGGATGAGGAGGAGGCTATGGAGACGGACTGCAGGCCTTGCCTGCAGTCCTGTCTTCAATTTGGACTGCAGGCGAGGCCTGCAGTCACTGCAAGTTTAAAAAAAAAAATTTCGTCATTCGGGGACTGCAGGCAAGCACTGCAGTCATGTATTCACTTTGGACTGCAGGCAAGGCCTGCAGTCCGTCTTTGACAGAAGTGGGTGGCCCTTAGTGTTTTCAAAATATCAAACTTGTAATTTATTTGAAGTTTTAAGTTGGTTGCCCTTAGTAATTTGGGGGTGCCCTTAACATTTGCCTAGAAAAAACCTTCAGAAAACACCTCCAATATACGTAAATAAATACTCCTCTCTCTCTCACTTGTCTCTTTGCTCCCTATTTTCTCCTCCTCCCTGTTCGTAACCCCCTCTCCCCTAAAAACTCACTCCAACCCCTCCAGAAACCCTAGATCTCTTCCTTCTCCATCGCCATGGCGTGCATCAAGAGCGCGTCCCGGTCGGCGCTGGTGGCGTTCGCCCCCGACGCCCCCTACCTCGCCGCCGGCACCATGGCCGGCGCCGTCGACCTCTCCTTTAGCTCCTCCGCCAACCTCGAGATCTTCGAGCTCGACTTCCAGTCCGACTCCCCGGACCTCCCGATCGTCGCCTCCGCGCCCAGCGCCGAGCGCTTCAACCGCCTCTCCTGGGGCCGCCCCCCCGCCGACTCCTCCTCCGAGGAGTTCTCGCTCGGGCTCATCGCCGGGGGCCTCGGCGACGGGAGCATCGGCGTCTGGAACCCCCAGAAGCTCATCCGGTAATTCGCTCCCGATCTCGATTTTTTGATGCGATCTGGTGCTGTTTCTTGTAGATTATGTTGTATGGTGATGCAATTTTAAGAGTAGGTGCACAGATCTGTGATATAAATCTTTGGATGGCGAAGATCTTGATTGAAATTGAACTGATTTGCGCGTTTTGATTCCTGAATTGTTCTTGATTACGAGGTTTTTAGTCCTTACTGTACACTGATATGGATCCTAAACCTTGATTTGGAATTGATACTTCCGAGCCGTATTGATCGACCAAATTTTATATGGCATTTGAATTAGTAACACGAATTTTACAAGTGGGATGATTGGATAGATTGCTAGATGTTTAAGTATATAAAACAGGGAATTCAGAGGCTTTTAATTGTGTAAAACTAAAAAAATTACTATGAGTTTAGTATAAAAATATCAAACTTTAAATGTGATGCCTGGCAATTGGTTAGTTGCCTATGCTTGCACCATTGTTCAATTGATGGTGCTTTGTCATTTCCCACGGTTCAATCAGGCAAGGTCCTACTTGGATCCGTGGATCAAGCGGCGCACTTTGGTCGTTTGCCTAAGTAGGCAAATAGTTAAGAATAAGGTTTAATTTCAGGAAAACCTTCTAACTCTTCCGTGGATAGGATACCTTCCAAATATTTATGAAATAGTTATTCAATCCCCATTATGTCAATCATCCATTCAAACTTAAAAAAATGACCACAATGTTTCTGTTTTGAGGAGAAAAATTGATCCCTGAGGTCAAAAATCAAGGTTCCAGCCACCATCTTCTTTGGATTGCCTCCACTACATGCCCCAGATCGCCTTGTCACCCATTTGAAACAACTGTGCTACCCTCGTCCTCCTCTATTCTTATTCTCAGAGCCGGCTCTACTATGTAACCAACTTAGGCATGTGCCTAGGGCCCCGTAATTTAATAGCCACCCATATATATATATATATATATATATATATATATATATATATATATATATATATATATATATATATGGAGTAAAAAGGAAATAAATATCTCCTTAGTTATTTAATTAACATAGGGTCCCATGGTTTAAAGGGAACAACAATTATCTTATTTCCTTAATTATTTAATTGATCTAGGGCCATGATTTAAGGGTAAGAGCAATCATCTTCTTTCTTTAATTTGCCCACGGCCCCCAAATGCCTTGAGACGGCTATGCTTATTCTATGCTTGTTCCTCTGATATCCAAATTGGTGGTACATCAGTGAGACAATCTCTAGCGAGCATGGGGCTGCTTCAGTGAAGACAAAACAACTTGCTGCGCAGGCGGCTGAAGAGAGGAAGTCAAGCAAGTTGTAATGATAGATGAAGGAGGAGATGGAGGTTTTGGCTGAATGACAACTTCGTAGAGACGAAGTAGGAGAAGAGAAAGTTGATGAGGGGGATGACAAAGGACATTAGGAGGAAGAGGGATCGAGAGATAGTCTGATAGGGAATCAGACTGGTCAGCACACATCTAACGAAGACATGCGTGGAAGCTGAAGAGCTTGTTACTGACGTAGGAAAGCTAACGGGTTTAGGAGGGAAGGCAAAAAGGGAGAAGGATGGAGGAGAATGATAACTGAAGGGGAACAAAGGTGGGAAGAAGGATGAGAATAGACTAGTAGGCGACGATGTGTCGACACTCATATGATTTGAAACAAGGAGCAACAGAGCAGGTTGTGTTGTGGGGGACAATGCACAATTGTGCCGGAGGATGAATGGCAAGTTGGCAAAGATGCGATCAGTGATTGTTCGGGTGGAGCTTTTAGTTTTCTAAGTTTTACTAACAAAATTAAGGACATGTAGTCAAATATCAATTTTACTTGGAAACAATTTGGTGCTTTACAGAACTTAACCCTAATAGAAAAGTTTGATGTTGAATTGGTTTCTTCGAGAGTTTCTCAAGAACTCCAAAGAGTAACATTTGCCGTTCCAGAAACATCCCTTCCATAATGTAAAGCGTTTTCATTCCAATACATAGAAATATGATGATCCAAACATTCCGAGAGAGAAATGGGGAACCCTAAATCTGAATCCAAACCCTTAATAGTTGTAACCTGCATTTAATGATTCTTAGAGCACATAAAATATGAAACTGCAATTCAAATTTAGTTTTCACATGTGTATGTACTTGCACATGATTGTGAAGTGTGCTACACTTGAAATCCTATATTTCGTTTCACTATTCATTTCAAGAAGCCTATCCTAAATATACCTCCTTTATACCAAGTAACATTCAGTATTCCAGTTTTCGTTCCACATACCCTAGCTCCATGTTTCAGGTAAGATATGTTTCTTCTCTTGTTCACCCCATCCTTTTGCTACTACACATCTTTGTCCTTTTCTGATCATTTGCAGATAATGCCAACTATAGCCGGCACTTCAATTATTACCAAATACCATCATCTAACAAAGACAAAATTTTGGATTAGGGAATATAGTGTTCTAAAAATCGCTAGGCGGACTCGGTGCGGCGGAGGTCCGCCTAGCGCCTAGCCCGCCTAGACGACGCCTAGATTTTTTTTTTTTTTGAATTTTTTGAAAATTTGAAATTTCAATGTTCTAAAATCCAAATACTATCTTAAAACCCAAACAAATACCCAAAATACAACTAAGAATAAACAAAAAAAAATAAAAATAAAAATAAAAAACACGGCCGCCTAGGGCACGCCTAGGGGCGCCTAGGACTGCCTAGCCCACCGCCTGGGGTTTTTGGTGCGGTGGGCCGGCGCCTAGCGCCTAGGCGGACGCCTAGGCCGATTTTTAGAACACTGAGGGAATATATCTGTAACTTACTACCTTTGGCTCCAATTTTTCACATACATACCTCATTCTTTACCTTTTGCACTCTCATACCTTTTGCTACCCTCCTAGACGGGTTGAGGTTCATGATTTCGGATATCGGTCCCAAACGGGTTGAGGTTTGCCGTACTAGATACCGAGTTATACCGGACATTTTGAGAAATATGGCACTATAGTGATATAAGATAATAATTGCTTCATATATGAATTTATGATAAAAATTAAAGCATTAATGTAAAACTATAAGTATCCTTAAATAATTCTGATAATTAAAAACTCAAAAGTATCTTCAAACTAATAACTAGACAAGTTTTTTCTCATAAACTTCACCAAGCATGATAAATAAAAGCATCTCGAAACAAAAGTTAAAATTAAGCACAAAATTTAAAACTAAGCTGGTAGGATACTATTTAAAGACACAATTTCTCATCTACAAAGTTAACTTATCATTTCTCGAACCAACTTCAATAAATGAGCTTGAAGAACTATCGTACAAACTGTTTCTTGAAGTGGACCTTTCTAATTTTTTTTACAGGAAAGAAAATTGAGGTAACAAAGGTTTTTTTTTTTTGTAAAAAAAAAATTTCAGGCACATTGCAAAGAAAAGAAAAGAAAAGAAAAAAAAATAAATCAAACTAACAAAAAGTTACTAGTATGACTATGACCAAACCGATATACCGGTATACCAGGCCGATTTACACCAAATATCTGTCGATATTTTCCATGAATTGCTTTTCTTGAATCAGACAGGCATACCGTATCGTTTTGCTCCATTAACAACGGTATGTCGGGCAATATACCTTCCATACAGGCCGATATCCTTAACACTGGCCGTCCTGTGAAGGGTTCAAACAAATTATCCCCATGTGACCCCTCAGGACCTTTGTAGGCCAGTTCTGCAATTGGATCAAGTTATAGAACCTGGAGAGACCATCTTCTGTCTGGATTATGTCTGAGGTATTTACATCTACATTTTTTTTTCTTAATACTAATCTGTGGTATGCAAAACATAATTCTTCTATATATCTGCTTCAAAATCATGTATAGGACTATACGGTATATATTTCCACAACTGGTGGATTTTTTTTTTTTTTTTTTTGAATATATTAAAGTGCAAACTAGTGTGGTATTGCTTAATGTTAGCGCTTTTGGAGCTCTCAAAGTAAAAATCATTTACTTTAAAGGTTCTTTTCTGGTTCTATGTTGTTACTATGGTACGATTCTGATATGTATCTTATGATACAATATACTACCATCAAATATGTATCTTGTGATACGATATACTACCAATTTGATACGTATCGTTGTTCTGATATGATACATATAGGCTGATAGGTAGCATCATTTTTTTAGTTGAGTTGATGTAATGTATACTTAAGAATCTGGATAGACCTAAAACTCCTAGAGTTACTGTATCATACGGTATGCTATACACATGATACGACAAAAACAAATCGATACACGATGCGTATTGCGAGTTGACAACTTAGGTCTGCTTATTAACTCTTAGTTTTACTTTTAGGCAAATGATTTTTGAGCTTCAGTGAGAGTTATAGTTTCTGACCGACTACTAGCAAGAAGCTACGAAGCTACTTGATGGTTACGCTTATGCATGGTTATTTGTTTCCAATAGAGCTATCATCTCTCTTTCTCTTAACCCTCATTCACCTTCTCTCTCTGGTTTTCCTCAATAAATTTATTTTAGGTTATATTTCTCTCACGAAGGTAGGCCCGATGGTTATTTATTAACAAAGGAAAATTGTTGCCACCTGAGATTACATAAAGATTATCTTCTTTAATAATTACCTTTCAAAGGAAATGTGATTTTGTAAAATACTATTTCCAAACGGTCTGTGAGAGTTCTTTTTTAGGAGTCTGCTACGTGCTTCTTAGAAGTTGCTTTCTTATAGTAGAAGCAACATCAGACGAATGGTTAATATTGCAAGTTTGTGTTGTAATTTTCTTTGCAAGTTCTGTACTCTTTTATCTTTTTTGAAGTATAACATTTTTCAATTAACAATGATTGATTTTAATTTTACTTCTTGAAGTAACATTTTTCAAGTAACGGTGATTAGTTTTTATTTACTTCATGATGTCATCTTATTTCTTTTCTTTATCTTGTTTTTTACTTTTTACTTGTTTATTAGGGAAAGTAAGTAACATTTGCGTTTGCACTAAATGATAATTACTAATCATTTCATAATTTTACCTCTTGGTATTTCATATTTGGTCGTTAGAGTTCTAATAATGAAAATGTTTAGACGTCTACATTTACATTATTTAGTTTGTTGAACTGTTGCTGCACCCCATATTATAATAGCAGAAAATTACGTACAGAGTAATACAATTTGAAGTATTTACATAGGAAAGCAGAAATTTAAAATATTTACAAAGGGAGGGATGGGGCACCATTAGCAATGGCGTCCCATTGGAAAAAGCAGTGGCAGTGAAAATAAAAAAAACGAGTAGGGTGCCATTAGAGATGACGCCCCATGTGAGAAAATAAAAACAAAATAAATGGGGCGCCATTAATTTTGGCCTCCCATGTGAGAAAAAATACCTAAAATTTGAAAAACTAAATTAAAAGATAAAATTACTAACCAAAATTTTATTAAAGGAGTTAAATTTATGTAGGTAGGGTGCTAATATAAAAACTATAAAAGATGAGGAACTAATATATATGTTAAAAACTCGGTTGCAAGAAATATATCCCGCCTATTTTTTTCTCACATGGTGTGCCAACTCTGATGGCGCTCACATGGGGCGCCATATCTAATGGCGCCCCACTCATTTCTCACATGGGGCGCCATCTCTAATGGCGCCCGCTCATTTTTTTTAATTTTCACCGCAGGACGCCATTGCTAACGGCGCCCCATCCCCCTCTTTGTAAATATTTTAAATTTTCCCTCTCCTATGTAAATACCCCAAATTGTATCCCTTTGTAAGTAATTTTCTGTTATATTAGTGTGTCTCTACATATCCGGTGCTCAGTCCAGTGCTGGTTATTGACTAATAGGATTATGTAGCCAACTACTAGCAGTTACATAGAATTTGGAAATTTTTATTAATTAGCCACCTGATAATTTGGATTGTACAGCTAATTACTTAGCCAGTTAATAGTTGATTAATTCAATTTTTAGGACACTGTTACCTTCCATGAGGTTAACTGTAAACCTGTATACCCTGAATGAATGGTATATTTCATGAACCATTCATTCTTTTTTGTTCGCTAGTTTTACCTTGCTTCTTTGATGAGCTAAACTGCATAGCCCAAAGGTAGGTCTACCTACTTGTCAACTCTGTCCAGGTTTTATGATGTGGCCTCAAATGCTCATAGCAACCTTATCTATGAATTTGGCACTGGTATGGAGGGTTGCTGTCAGGGTGGAAGCTGGTTATTAAAAATCTGTCTATTGTCATAAGCCTTCTTATGCTCCATAGCTGACCCGTTCTGTCGGGAGAAGGCTTGGATGATGACGATGAATTAGTTTGTAAGTTATTGTTGTACTCGCACCTAATTCGGTATTTAGCCATTTTTACAATATGTTCTTAATAATTTTCTTTTCTTTTATGGCTGACTTTAATAGTCGCTTGCCTTGTTTTGTTCCTGGTTCTTCAGGCCGTATAAGGGTGTCTTGTGTCGAAGTTGTCTTTTGTCTATAGGACTCTGTCTCCCATAACTTTACATATAAGTTACAGTTTCAACTTTTGGATTTCTACGAGTTTCCCGTAACAAAAAAGGAATAAAAATGTTTTTCTTTTCTAAGCTGTCTCCCAATGCAGCATAATTGCTACTAATGCCCTTGTTCTGTTATTGACTGCATAGTTTGTGACCTTATGTTTCTTTGTATAGAGTTATTGTCAGGTCTTTTGTACTGAATGTAGAAATTCTCATTTGCTTTGCAGCGCAGAAGACCAGGATGGTGCTTTTGTTGCAAAGCTTGAGAAGCATACGGGCCCGGTACTTCATTTAAATATTGTTTAGGAGTGGTTAATTGGAAGTTCCTCTGTTTGCCGATTTCAATTTACATCCTTTTTGGAATTACAGGTTCGCGGCTTGGAGTTCAACTCACACTCAAATTTGCTTGCTTCTGGAGCTGATGAGGGGGAACTATGCATCTGGGATCTTGCTAATCCTCGAGAGCCCCATCTCTTCCCATCGCTCAGGGTATGTTCGAAATCATTTGAGGTTGCCATTACTCATAGTAAACTTAGAGCACTTCATAATTCATTTAGGCATTTATTTGTCATCTGGTTATTCAATACTCTTGACCAGGTATCACTCCCTTAAAGTTCCAAGATAAGTTGATTTGGCATCTTTTTTTTTTTTCTTCTCTTCTTCTTATTACTTTTATTGGATCAAACTATAGGATAAAACTTTTGGTTCAGTTAGTAGGAATTGCTGCCGAGGTTCTTATTTTCATTTTGCTTCATTTAGTTACTTTGCACCCCAAAGGTGATTTTTCTTTTTCTTTTTGTGACTTGAGAGCCAGTTACTGTCCCTCCTGATCTCGAACCCAGGACTTCCCCCTCCATACCAAATGCCTCAACCACTGGACTGTCCAATCTTTGGTCTTATAGGTGATTTACATTACTGTTATGCAGTGTTCTAAATTGCGGCCTAGGCAGCTGCCGGCCGCATCGGAAACCCCTTAGGCGGCCGGCCTAGGCGGCCAATTCATCATGTTCGAAAATTCAAAAATTTCAAAAAATTTCCAAAAAAAAATTCAGATTTGAAAATTTAAAAAATTTCAAATTTGAAATTTCAAAATAAAAATAAAAATAAAAATAAAAATAAAAATGCATACCTGCTGCTCCTGCTGCGTCCGCTTGTTTCTTGTTGTTGTTGTTGTTGTTGTTGCTGCTACTGCTGCCTCTGATTCTTCTGCTGCTGTTACTGCCGCCACTTCAAAGAGGAGAGCGAGGAGAGCGAGGAGAGGAAGAGACGAGAGGGCAAGTAGAAAAAAGTGTGTTATGTTATGGACAACTCATAAAAAAGGAAGCAGCTCATAAAAAAAGGAAGTGTTGTGTTATGTTATTTATGGGCAGCTCAAAAAAAAAAAGAAAGTGTTATGGGGACTCAACAGGTGATCCCACTCCCCCAACAAGTGATTTTATTACTGTAACAAAGTTGTTGTGTGTTTGTATTTACATATACATAATATATATAGAAGTAACATATACGTTAATTTTTTTTTAGTTCGGCGCCTAGGCGCCCCTTTGGCTCACCGAACCCACATAGCGAAATTTATAACATTGTTGTTATGTTGCTTATGCAACATACTAGCCTTAAATTAAATGACAGATAATATTTGTTTGAGCTGGACTACTATAGTACAATTCCACACAAACTTATGTTGCTAGCTGTGTTACGTGGACTCGGATACGGGTATCGGGTAGGAGTACATATCCAAGAGTCGGGTCCTTCAATCTCATAATTGAAGGACATGCAGACTCGGCTAAAAAGAATCCAAAATTTGGGTACGGATACGGGGACGACTATTAAAATAAATATATTTGCTAAATAAAGAGAAGGCACATATAAATGAAGAATTTGGGAAGGGAACCCCATTAAAAATGCCTAATGAATTACGAAGAGACGACACTTGCCAACATCTTAAAGCATCCAAATAGGCTCTAATATTAATAGCTTCTATGCTCAACTTGATTGGGATTGAAAAAGTCTCTATTGTAGCTTTGTATATGCTAACTTGACCTATTGATTCATTGAACGAACATGAAAAAACACAACCAAATTTGAATGAAATGAATGCATGCATGGCAACCACTTTGACCGCTTTTACAATTGTTATAAAGTTCAGTAAAAGTCCCTTCAGCTTTCATTTTTTTCCAAATGTTTTTTTTCTTCCATAAATGAGCCTACTACTTTCAAGATACAATTGCGTAGGTGGAGCTATACTACTCCCAAGATGATTTAGTAATAATAGTAACTATATAATAAAGTATGAATGATCTACTATTGCCATAAAGTATGCTTACCTCCTCCTTCTTCTTCTTCTTCTTCTAATTTGTGCAACAACAACAAATTATAAAAAAATAGATAAGCGTAAAGCTCCTGATCCTCACCATGGAGGATCCGATCCGGACCCCATACCTGTATCCGTGTCACGTTGGGTCAACACGGGTACTTGCCTATCTTCCATGGATAAGGAACTGTGCAAGTTCAATTCTGAAATCCCACATTTGGACATTAAATTATTAAAAATATGAGTTAAACCCAAATTTAACTCATGTAACTCTATACAAGCACTCGATGCATAACCATGAATTTACTTGGTTATCCAAACAATGATAGTTGTAGGTTACTAATAAACACTGAAAGCTGAACCAAGGATAGACAACCAAGATGATGCCACATTGGAGTAATATGTGTGGAGTCTGAAGATAAGAGAACAAAAGTTGATCTTGGAGCTCAAGAAATCCAATAGCTTAATAGGGATCTCACTTATCTGCAATTGCTGCCTTGATTTAGGTTTGATTGTAATTATAGAAAATTTAAGTGATCAAGAGGAAGATTATAAGAAGATAATAACATAGAATATTCGATAGTTTCAAAAATTTGTTGCATCTTTAGACAATTATTTTTCAAATATCTGTGTTAAATGTAGCCCATTATCTTATTTCTAACTGGATTAAATCCTAATAATCTGATACTTTGGTATTAGTGTGGCATCTAATGAATTAGAAACGAGGTTAATGTCTATTTTGCATGAATACGGACTCAGATGAGGGTGAGGACACGAATATGGTGTACACACATTTTTAGATATATAAAACAACTAGTACCCTGTGTTGCACAATTTGGACACGAGGTACATACACAATACAAACATGGACACTTCTTCCCGTTCTATGACCTAAAATGAAACATACCGGACCTTATTAATAGATGGTATAGTTACCTTGACCTTTCTATGGCCATCCTGTACTTTCTATGATGCACAGTGAATTGCTAACTATGTTCGAGGTTTTGGTATCTTCGGCAAGTGAAGTCACCCATTGTGAACCACTTTGTTTCTTCTTCCTCTTCCTTACTCCTTTTACTCTATAGATGGAAGCAGAAGCCGGTGCCCCTTCTTCTTCGATGATACCCCCTCTTCTTTGGTGATGCGAGGGTGTGAGCCTCTTTTCTTATCAACAATGTGAGATGGTCCCTACGTGCCTTTATCATCCAAGCAAAGATGGCTGCATTTATATCTAGTGAGGGAAGAGGAAATGTTGCTTGTTTTGCAGCCGCTACTTGAATACAAGAGGAAGAGAAAAGACAGGAAAAAATAAGGGAAAAGTGAGGGAAGAAATGGGAGAAAGCCTGACAAGGGTCAAGGTCAGGCTTGGGGTTTGGAGGAGGACATAATTAAGAGTAGTGGTTTAAACGTCAATTTTCAATATTTGTGTAAAGCTTGGCTTTAATTCAAAGACAACATAGTTGATAATAGCACATTATTAGTTGATTGGGTTGACAAACCCCCTGTTATTGGAGGGTGATCTCTTTCTTGAGAAATTTATAGTTGATAATAGTGCTATTTACGTTATTAGTTTATAGCATTTTTGGCAAACCCCTCTAATTGAAGATGTTATCTTAATTTACCCTTCACATAAACCAACAAGAATCCTTAAATGCAATATTTACATAAATAGGGAAGCAACATAATTTTTTTATCTGGAAATTGCTGAGAAACCCAATTTCGGAGTGGGCTTTTATGAAATGCCCACCCGCTGGATAAGTTTTATGAAATACCCAGAATTAAGTATTTTCACGTTAAATATTCCAAGATTCCCTTTTAGATGCCACCCGCTAGAAACTGCTATTTTTATAATACCGAAACTACCCCTCCGCGCGAATTGGTCATCTATATGTATTTGAATTCAAAAAACTCAGATCTGGATTGTGATTTTCGTCTTCTTCTTCTTCACTGGAAATCTGAATTCCATTGCTCTCATCTTCAGCAGAGATCGCAAAGATCGTTCGTAGTTCGGTGTGCTTTTCTTCAGTCGAACTCAGATCATCGCTCGTCATCATCATCATCATCATCATCTTCATCGTGGGGACATTTGAAGTTTTTCGACAATTAGGTCAATTGTGGAGAGAATATCTTTCTTCTTCTTTTCCATCAGAATTATCATCGTTTTGAAAGAAGAACGAAACTCTTTGTTCATGAAAAAAACTAAATTACACGGAGAATGCCATTCTCCGTTTTATTTAAAACGGAGAATGCCGTTCTCCGTCTTAATTTAAACGGAGAATGACATTCTCCGTCTTAATTTAAACGGAGAATGGCCATTCTCCGTGCTACATTAAGACGGAGAATGTCATTCTCCGTTTTATTTAACACGGAGAATGACATTCTCCGTTTTATTTAACACGGAGAATGGCATTCTCCGTGTTAGTAACACGGAGAATGGTCATTCTCCTGCGTTTTAACACTAGAATGACCATTCTCCGTGTTAAATAAAACGGAGAATGTCATTCTCCGTGTTAAATAAAACGGAGAATGACATTCTCCGTCTTAATGTAGCACGGTGAATGGCCATTCTCCGTTTAAATTAAGACGGAGAATGTCATTCTCCGTTTTATTTAACACGGAGAATGACATTCTCCGTTTAAATTAAGACGGAGAATGTTATTCTCCGTTTTATTTAACACGGAGAATGGCATTCTCCGTTTTATTTAACACGGAGAATGGTCATTCTCTTGCGTTTTAACACTGGAATGACCATTCTCCGTGTAAACTAAGACGGAGAATGACCATTCTCCGTCTAAATTATGACGGAGAATGCCATTCTCCGTGTAACTTTCAGGACGGAGAATGACATTCTCCGTCTTAATTAAGACGGAGAATGTCATTCTCCGTGTTACTAACACGGAGAATGGTCATTCTCCGTGTAAATTAAGACGGAGAATGCCATTCTCCGTGTTACTAATACGGAGAATGACCACCCTCATGTGAAATTAACATTTTTCGTGTTCTAACACGGAGAATGGCCATTCTCCTGCATTTTATGGTCAGCTGAAACTTTGGAGGGCCATAACTTTTGACTGGGAGGTCGAAACGAGGTCCCGTTTGTCGCAAAATGAGCGTATCGTCGAGGAGACTGAAAGTAACAGCTTCACCGTTAGACGGCCTTCCGAAATTTTAGATTCGCAAAAAAATGATGTTTGGACCTCCGTTTTAGCATTTTTGTCGTTTGTCCCCGTCTTTCCGAAATTTTTCGACGAGTTTTTGAAAATTTTTGAGGAAAAAACCTAGATTCAAAAGTGAGCAGCGTAAGGAAGAAGATGAAGTATCGAAACTTTTTTTTAAGAGCAGTTTCGTGGGTGTTTTCAATAAATTAAAAGGAAGGACAAAAGGGTCATTTGGAACCCGCTTTGGATAAGTTTCTCTAATTCTGGGCACGCGATGAAAGTTTTTTTAGCGGTGGGTTTTACATAAATTTTTTTTAGTTTTTGGGCATTTCATAAATCTTCCCTTTTTTTATTCGTTTAAGATGATCATATTTGGTGCAACAAGTAGGAAGAAAGAAAGAAAGAAAGAAAGAGTGGATATGACAAGAAAAGTGAAAGCAAAAAAGGCAATAAAAGGAAAGAATGGAAGATGGAAAGAAAAAGAACATACCTTAAAGAGGAAGTAGCACCTTCTTGCCGAAGGAGAAGAGGCTTAGTCTAGGCAAAGTGTCTGTTCGGGGGGTGGGGGGTTGATGTTATGATAATTTTGCAGCTGTAGCTTTTCTCCATGGATACTTTGGATGAAATCTAAGGTCGTATTCGACTTGTACAAATTCAGAGGAGGGTTATAGTGTCAAACAACTTTCTTCATTCAGAGACATAGTTTTAAACGTACAACTCGAGCTAGATGTATGGAACAAAGAAGATTTCATGAGAACCATTAAGGAGGGGACTATACAGAGTTTTGGATAGTGTGATTTTATTTTCTTAAGTGCATTCTTTTCTTCTTGATGAACGGCAGCTTACTGACAGACATCTGCTTGTTGATGGTTGGTGCATAACTTTGAAGATATGGAATGTAAGACACATGTTTCAGGCTTTCAGTCTTGGTTCCCATTCACAAAGACTGATGTTTCAATCGATTCTGTTCGGGGGGTGTGGTGGGAATGTTATGATAATTTTGCAGCTTTAGCTTATCTCCATGGATAGTGTGATTATGTTTTCTTAAGTGCATTCTTTTCTTCTTGATGAACGACAGCTTACTGACAGACATATGCTTGTTGATGGTTGGTGCGTAACTTTGAAGATATGGAATGTAAGACACATGTTTCAGGCTTTCAGTCTTGGTTCTCATTCACAAAGACTGAGGTTTCAATCGATTCTGTTCGGGGGGTGTGGTGGGGATGTTATGATAATTTTGCAGTTGTACCTTTTCTCCATGGATACCTTTGGATGAAGTCTAAGGTCATATTCAACTTGTACAAACTCAGAGGAGGGTTATAGTGTCAAACAACTTTCTTCATTAAGAGACAATAGTTTTAAACGTACAACTCGAGCTATATGTATGGAACAAAGAAGATTTCATGAGAACCGTTAAGGAGAACTATAAAGAGTTTGCATAGTGTGATTATGTTTACTTAAGTGAATTCTTTTCTTCTTGATGAACGACAGCTTACTGACAGACATCTACTTGTTGATGGTTGGTGCGTAACTTTGAAGATATGTAATGTAAGACACATGTTTTCGGCTTTCATTCTTGGTTCCCATTCACAAAGACTCAGGTTTCAATCGATTCTATTCAGAACATTGCTGGATAGAGTTTGGTATATAGTTCGTCTTCCTCAATCACCGCTTCTTCTTAGGTTTAAGATAAAGATAGAGAGAGTCCTATCTTATTTGTTGGTAATATATAGTTTAATACCATTGACCCAAAGGATATATTAGAATTACTTGGCTTCCCTGACGTCATTGTAACTGTGGGTTTTAAGCTCCTCAATGACCGCTCTATTTATCGCCTACAACATTTGTCTGCCAACTCTTCGATAATCCTTTCTTGCTCCCAAGTCCTCACCATCTCTAACAAGGACATTTTAACTTGTGCCTCTAAGCGGGTTATACTTTTTTGTATACCAAGTTGTGTGCTCTAAAACATTACTAACTCTCTTAGATGCCTGTATCTTGTGGAAATCTAAGCTCTCAGTCTCTGAGACCACCGTCTTTGTCATAAGATCGCTCCTTCCAAGTTTCCAACTTCCAAAAGCGATCTTTTTAACTTTTGTTAGGACTAACAACGGATACTGAACCAAACAAAAGGAAGCTGCATATAAACTTTTGTTAGCTATGATGCATCTTGGTTCCAAGGTTCCAACTTCCAAAATCCTTTATTTTAACTTTTGTAGCCTATGATGCATCTTGGGTGCTTCCTCTCACACGTCATTCTTCCGGTTTGAATCTTGGAGACCAGAATCATGGACGGGAGCGGAAGCGGAGGAGCGCGACTACTTAGAAGAGTCTGAAGTTGGAAGCGTGCGCTAATAATCTTCTTTATGTTTATTAATTATTGTTATCAAAATTTATAGATATCTTAATATTTATTATAATTTATAAAGTTTAGTTCAAAATTACAGAGAGATCATTCGCATGGTGATTTATATGATGTAAATGTAAGTAATCCTTAGTTTTTTGTTATTTTGATAAGGGTAAAGTGCAAATAAAAACCCTCGTTAGATTTCCGTTTTTTGCACTAAAAGATCTCATGCTCTTAAAATTCCTGAAAGTATGAAATCTGCTCATTTTGTTCCATTTTCGTTAACTGATGTTAAGTAGGGTGTGTAACGACCATTTTATCCCTCCACTCTCACCCCCTCCCTCCTATCCGGTGGTGCGGGGAGGAGGAGGAGGGGGACGGGGCTGGTCGGGGCGGGGAGGAGGAGGAGGGAGGCGGGGCTGGTCGGGGCAGGAGGAGGAGGAGGGAGGCTGGGCTGGCCGGGCCAGGGAGGAGGGGGGGTGCTTGCCGGAGTAACGAGGGGGGCTGAGGGGAACGGGGAGGAGGGGGGGGGGGTGCTGCCCGGGGCGGGGAGGAGGAGGGGGGGCTGGGCTGGCCGGGGAGGGAGGGGGGGGTGCTCACTGGAGTAATGGGGGGGGGCTGAGGGGGGCGGGGAGGAGGGGGGGCTGGGTTGCCCGGGGCGGGGAGGGGGGGGGGGTTGCTCGCCGGAGTAAGGAGGGGGGCGGGGAGGAGGGGGGTGGCTGGCTGGAGGGAGGAGGGAGGAGGGAGGAGGGGAGAGGTTAGGGAGGGGGGGTAGTTTAGGTATTTTTTAAAATAAAAAATTGCCACTTAACGGTCAAAACTAACGGTCAACAGACGGTAGGGAGCTGGTCGAGCAAGTCATAGATTGCGGGGGTCTTTATTTGCTAAATTTGACTAAAAGGTCTTTCTACTCAAAATGTGCACATTTAACGAGGGGTTTTTTGCAATTTACCCTTTTGATAAAAATGTATTAACAAATCTCCAACTTCCCAAAAATTTTGTCCTCTTTTAAAATTATGGTCATGCTATGGGAAGCGCTCATGTTGCCGGAGAAATGCTCCCGTCATCGGGAAAACGAGTTCCCTAGTAAGAACCACTGAATTGAGGTTCTTACTGAGATTCGTCGGCCTCCTATGAGTTTCTGGCTTTTAAAGTTTGAGTACCAGCAATATCACAGTGATTAAGGACATAAGATATTCTCGTGGAAGGGGGGGGGGTCACATTTGCTGCTGGTGTGTTCCTCCAAAGGCCCCTTGGGTTGGAATCTGAGGCCCGTGGGAGAGCATCCTGCTCACACCTGAAAGTATATTTGCTAATGCCCCTTTCTTGAAAAAGATTTAAATTTAGATTGTGAGATATGTAGATTGATTGATTGTCAAAGGACATTTTTGCAGTCATATTGATAGGAGAGTTCATTATCTGGATCGAAGCACTCATCAGTCAAATGTTAGTACAGTAATGTGCATGTATCTTTCTCTACAAGCTTATGCAAAGTCTTAAATAGTGAACATGCATACCCTAGTATTTGGAGATAACCAAAAATCTGAATTTTCCTTGACATTTCAGCAGTTCAGGAATAGTATTTATGTTGTATTCTATTCGTATAAGGAAGTTGGTATTTTGAAATATGGTCATCAATTTTGTTTTGCTTGGGATTATCAACATTCTATGCGTATACTTTAGGACTACAATGCCTAAACAGGTATTCTCCTAGAATTACCACTCATAAGATGTTGCGTCAACAATGAAATTATATATTGATCGGCCTCTATTATTCACATACGATTCTGATGTCTTTTTTGTATCCCGTAATCTATTTAGGCATTGTAGCTAGACCATCTTCCGATCATGCAGAAATAATGTAACTTACAGGAAAGTGATGTGAAAGCCAAAAGTTCCACATATTGTTGTATAATATCCAGTTGCTTGCTGTCAAACAATTTAAATAATACTAATGGTATATTTCTGGTTGCCATGATGTCAAATGACAAAAGTTGCTGTGCCTCTAACCTATGTGTGCTTAGTTGGATATATAACTAACCATTCGCAACAGTTAATTTTGCTGGGTTTTACTTATAGATTCAACTATTGAGTGATCCTCCTACACGATTCTGAACACAAACTTTTGCCTGTTATTGGTTTTAGCAGTCTATTTTCTTATACAGTAATTGTATGGGTTAAAAATATGCATCTTTTGCTATACATCTTCCTACACGTCCTAACTGATTCTGAACACACATTTTTTATTACTATTGATTGTTCTGGCTGATTTGCTTCATATTTTCTTATACATCTATTCTTCATTTGTCAACTTTGACCTGTTCTTTACTGAACTTTCTTTTGCTATATAGAGTGCTGGTTCAAGTGCTCAAACTGAAGTTTCTTATGTATCATGGAATCCAAAGTTCCAACATATATTAGCATCCACTTCGTACAATGGGATTACTGGTTGGAAACTGTTCTATCCTTTTCTTTCTTGTCTTTTGCCTTTTAGAAAATTCTATGTAAAGAGTTAAACATGTTTTTATTCACAGTTGTTTGGGATTTGAAGCAACAGAAACCGCTGACAAGGTGTGTTGTTTAATCTTAATCTTCAAATTGTATTGTAGTTCTTAAGTTCGTGACTGAAACCAGCCAGCTGATACGTTTTATACTTTTTAATCAGCATTTCAGATTCCACTAAAAGAAGGTGCTCTGTTTTGCAATGGAATCCAGATGTGTCCACACAACTTATCATAGCATCTGATGATGACAATTCGCCTGCACTCAGAGTAATTTTCTTTAAACTAGAAACTTATAATTCAAATTTCATAATGGGTTGGAGTCTGTTTACATCCAAAATATTCAACAGGTTTGGGATGTCAGGAAAACACTATCGCCTGTAAGAGAACTTGTTGGACATACCAAAGGTTTTGTTTATCTCTCTTACTCTTCTAGTGTGCCTCGTAGGTTTCTTTTTGTGCATGGGTAGGATATACGGCATTTGAAAATCTGTTTTTCCTGGCATTGAGGCATAATTTTAAAACTCTTGTTTAAATTTCAGAAACTATCATCAATGAGTCCACTGTAAACCTTTTTTTTTTTTGCAAGCTATTGATATTTTTTAAGTTACTTGTCATGTATGAATATCCAAACTCAAGGTAAAAATTAGAGGACCTGGTATATAGTAAGTAGTCTGCAAGAATGGTGGTACTGTGCACAAAAGGATAACATACTTTTGCAAGGTTAATCTTCTTTTCCTTTAACATATATTTAAGGGTCAATAATTATGAAGACAAACAGACTTTTGGACAACTAGCTACCCCAGACAACTCCTTAATTCTTGCTGCATCATCCTGCATCAAGATCATGTTTATCGTATTTTCAGTTGCTTCCTTTTTAATTGATATGTTCTTTTTTCTTCTAAAGGTTCTTGTGTTTTCTGGTGTTCTACTATAATGTTCCTATTCATATAAATTTTTTTATTCTGCACTACGTTTCATTATTGTTTGTGCATGTTTCCATCAAATCTTGAAGTTTCTTCGGAACTTGATTTTGATCATCAAAGTCTTCGGATTATTATAATTGTATAGACACATTTTTTCTTTACACATTGCTTTATTCATTTAGTTTTCTCTGTTTTCCTGATTCACAACAAAAATAATGCCAACTATAATGAGTCAGCTTGTTTTTTATTGGATTGTTATGTTGATCAAATCAGGTGTGATTGCTATGTCATGGTGTCCTTATGACAGCTCATTTTTGCTAACTTGTGCCAAAGACAATCGAACTATATGCTGGGATACAACTACGGGGGAGGTAAGGAAGAAACTTAGTAGAAGACTTCACTCTGTCCTCTTTAATCGTACTTGTGCAAAGATATATTTATTATTTAACATTTTAATGTTTACACCATTCTCCTTATATTGTATAATTTATCTGTTTTTTTTTTCAATGCAGATAGTATGTGAACTTCCAGCCAGTACCAATTGGAATTTTGATATTCACTGGTACCCAAGAATTCCAGGGGTTATATCTGCCTCATCATTCGATGTAAAAGTTGGCATATACAATATTGAGGTAATCTAGCACTGTACATTTTGATCCTTTAGTTGAATGATATAAACATCAATTTCATACTACTTAAAAGTTTATTTTGGAATAATGGTAACTTCTTTCATGTTGAAGATGACGAGTGTTCTAATTGCAAATTTGTACATGGCCAGCTTCCTAAAGAGCAATTATATGTTAGTATGGTGGCAGGGTGGGGAATGCTATATGTCGCTATTTACTGCACTGTAGCATCAACTAAAGAACCTACTTCATATATATATATATATATATATATATATATATTGAGTAGTGTATATATATACACACACTACTCAAAATCAGAACAATATAAAGAAGTGGATAAAATTTATAGTTTATAGTATTTCATAATAGCAACATTATTTTATACGATTTTTCTTGTGCATATGCATGAAAAAATTCAAGGTTCCCAGTATCAACCGGTAATGGTACGTATACTATACATATCGGCCGTATCATATCATTTTGGCACATCCGATCCACCATTGATAATGGCCGAACCAAATTGTAGATCCCCTTCCAGGTCAATTAAGAAAAGGAAAAAAACAAGGAAAGGAGAGAAATATGGACAAAATCAATATCGACACAATGTTTCTATCATGCAGGAGATCGACATGCTCATAAGTCTTAATATTATTGCACATCTATTTTGTGGGTACTTTGCGTAAAAGCAAGTAATAAGCAAAAATATCTATTGCGAATAAATAATTCATTCACGTTGAATATTATTCCATTCAAAACTTGGAGGAAAAACAAATAATACATAAGATTGTTCCTAAATGTACCAAATATTTTTTTAGTTTTTAAAATAATTCCTTAATATATTTTGGTTTCTCAAAATCAAGAACTCTGAAATTCCATTCTGAAACCCCTCAAACTAGCGAAACCTTTGACACCGATACTCATAAGAAATTCTCAAAACCGATACCTATACGGATAATGCGAACATTGATAAATGATACCATGTTACTTCAGTAAGATAATTTCTTATAATACTTGCAAGAAGTTAATACGATCATAAACTCAGTAAAGCACACATGGATTCCCTTGGATACTCTATGACTATGACTTTGTTTTGTTTAAACTGACATACTTGGTGCAAATTTCAACTCCCACTTGCACTACGCTACCATAGTGCAAATGTCAACATACTTCTCGTGTCTGGCAGACTTTCTTTCCAAGAGATATCTAGAAATTATAATCTTGATTCTTGCCTTGTTGAGACTATCAATCCCAGTAATTAGCTGTGGAACTATAATCTTTTTCAATGTCCATGTTGGGCGCACGTGATGAATCTGATGATAAAGAAATAACTACGACATTTTCAACCTATCTCCTGTAACATAGTAAAAGAGAGAAAATATTGTGATGTTTGTCTCTTCTGATCAAGGATTTAAGTTTTGGAAAATCTAGCTAGCACACATCGATATGCTTTTTGTCCATAATTTCAAAAATTAGACTGGGTTTAGCAATGCACCATCAATTTTATTGAGAACAAGCCAATCTCTTGAATCTTTTGTTATCTCCAGTAGACTGAGTTTTTCTGAATTTTTGTTTGTTTGTGATTATCTCAGGCTTGCAGTAGGGTAGCTATAGGGGACGGTGAGTTTGGTGCTCCAGGTACATAACTTTGCATGCTTTGTCTTTTGCGGTATTTGAACGACTTTTTGTGCCGAAGATTACATCATTTCTTTGTACCTTTATTTGTAGATTGTAGAATCGCGTGTATATTGCCAGCATTGTGTTTCTTGATGATGAATTATTTTGTTTTCTTGTATGATTAGAATCATAGGATCAACATCATGTTAGAATCATAGGATCAACATCATGTTTATTTTATCATTCACATGAAACTTTGTTAGTTAATGTGATAACTTTATGAACTAATCAGCATGGTAGTTAAAGACGCGCCTTGCAGCAAGGCGCATCAGTTGCACCTTGCACCTCATTAGGCAAGACACTTCTCCGGACGCGCCTAATGCTCACTTTTCAACAAGGCGCAACCAAGAAAAGGCGCGCCAAGTGTGTGTTTTTTTTAAAAAAACGTTGAGGCGGGGAGATATCCTTACGTCAAAGTTGGCTACAGTTGAACTGAAAAAACATAAATTCAGTAAAAACGTGGTAGGGAGAATACAAATTCTTGTTAGTTAATGACTGCTGGTGTTGCTCTGCTAGTTCACTTGGTTATGTTTTAACATATTTTTGTTGCTTTTATTTCTTACATTGCTAATTTCTTTAATTATGTATATTGTTATTTTTTGCGTCTCACTTCGTTCGGACGTGTGCCTTGCGCCTCGGACGATATGGACCCTTTGTGCCTCGAGTGCGCCTTGCACCTTTGACTACCTTGCTAATCAATAACTAATCAGTTTAATTAAACCATTCCAAAAAATTGCAAACTTGTGTATCTTTGCCATTTGTTCTTCCCCATTTTCCTCCTAAATGTTTGATGCTGGAAGATGGGAGCTAAACAGGTAATAGCTATTAGGAAAATTGCTCAAGTGTATCTAGATTTACTGGAAAGTTGTTGATTTTTAGGTCTGGCTCGAGGAAATCAGAAAGTGAGGCTTGCAGGTTCTGTATATAAAATCAAATATAACAAGGTAAAATATGTTTTTGACATAAAGAGAGGATTCTGTATATTAGATAATAAAATGATAGAATGTTGATTATAATAAAACTGAAACCTATATCAACAGAATTGTTAATTAAGTATTAATAAAATAGAGGATTACTGGCCAAGGGTGTTAAAGGTACATAAAAATTGTTATTGTCATCTCAGTTGTTTGTTGTGCCTATATCATATTGGTGTTGCACCTTTATGCTGATAGTGATTTGTATCTCTAATATTATATTACCACATATGATTTAACAAAATATTGGAGCAAGATTAGAAACTTTTGGTTGTGCAGGGGAATATCTAGTGACACTAAGGCTGTGTTTGATTGCAAGATGGAAAATGAGTGGAAAAGAAATTAATTCCACGGACTTATTTTACTAGGAAAAAAATTCCATGGAATTTAAAATTTTCCATAATAGCGGTGTTTGATTGCAATTTTTTTCTCGTGGAAAATCAAATAAATTTCCACGGAAAACTTAATTTTGGTGTTTGATTGGCTTTATTTTCCATGGAAAATAGTCAATTTACATGGAAAATGATATTTTGTTGTTTGGTTGTACTTTTTTTCCGTGGAAAATCTATATTTTCCATTGAAAACTTAAATTTTCCACATCCACAATACTCAATTCAACATTATACACTTGATATAGATAATTCGGACAAACTTAGGAGACATTCAAAATGACTATACAACAATAATCCAATATCAACCCATCCCAAATCTCCACAATCATTCAACAAACAACAAAAAATTATATCAATCAAACATAACATATTAAACAATACTCAAGTGACAAAAAAAGAAGGATCTTTTACCACAAATGTCCAAGTTTACTATAGTCATTCCTTAACCATATAAAAAAAATATCCAACACATCCATCGTTCTAAAATAAAATGCTAAAAAACATCAACGGGGAGAATCCCGTCCAAGCTTACGATAGACCCATAATCGTCGAAATTCTAGATCGGTGATCTCAAGAAAGAACTTTTCCGCCTTTTTGTCCCCCTCAAACACTTCCATCAAATCCATTATATCTCCTTGGTCAATGTTCATCACTTTTAGCCTTTCCAAGAGTGCTTGTCTATTCACGTAATTTTGTGATGCTTGTTTGTCGAAAGCAACGACAATCATCTCGGAGGACTTCGCTATCTTCGCAAGGGCTAATGCAGCATCTTCCATCGGTTTTGTACGCTTCCGTCGTTGTGGAGGACCCCCTTGCACTAACCGATGCGAATTTATTGAATGACTTGGTTGTGTTTCCTCCACATCATTTTCGTCCTCCAAGTCATCTACGGGTTCGCTCATCGGAGGAAAATCATTCCCCGAGACCGCTCGATCACCTGTCGCGGCGTCATTACCAAATACCGTAAGCAAATCATAGTATCTAGGTCATAGTTTTTCCTTCATCTTTGCTCCATCAGATTTTTCCTGAAATTTGACATTCGAGAAGCAAACACAGCAATTGAGACTACGGAGCTTTAGCAGTGATAAGAGGCAATCAGATGTGGGGACTCACTGCTGGTCTGAGAAGGAACACCCTATCATAAAACCCAAAGAGAATTGCACGCATTGCGTGTATACAATCACAATTACAAGTTGCACAACATTGGTATCAAGAAAACTAGAACGAAACTATACTTATCCAAGTTTGACCCTACATTCGTTGAACAAAATTCTTCAGATGAAATAGTTTCTGAAACAACAACAAAATATTGACATAGAAGAGAAGCTATTGAAACCACAAAAAATCAAATATTGATCACTGAAGTTCATACTATGATTTGCTAACAAAATAGAAGAGAAGCTACTGAAACCACAAAAGAATCATATATTGATCACTGAAACCACAACAAAATATTGACATAGACTCACAAATAGAATATTGGTCACTGAAACAACAACAAAATATTGACATAGACTCACAAAATGTTAAAGCAGAAGAAGCACAACAAAATAATGACATAGACTCACAAAATGTTAACTGTAGAAACCTTCACAATTTGTAGTTTCCAAATTAAAACATTCCATCAATGTAGAAATATTTGCTGCTACTTCATGGCACTAAAACATTCCATCAATGTAGAAATATTTGCTGCTACTTCATGGCACTAAAACATTCGGAGATCCATGGAATTTTTTTCATGGAAAATTTTAAGGTAAAATTCCATGAAATTAATTCATCTTTTCTTAAAGGAAAAGATCAACAGAATGTAATAAAAGTTTTATCTTAATATAAGTCTCCCAAGTGATGGGATCGGCTGAAACTCGTCCGCTAGAGTCCAATCCAAAGCCGCTAGTTTTGAACAATTCCGTGATCTCGTCACATTCCTTTTTTAGCGTCCTCAATCTACCCCTCACATTGTCAACACAAATTGAAATATGACATGCTTCCCTCACTTTCTCTATAACCTGTAATAAAGCATAAAATACATCAATGGTACATCCACTTGAACATATTTTAAATGTTATTGAAAGTAAGAAAACTATTGCGTTTTAACCTTTGTAAGATCCTCGGACTTGAATCCTTTTTCGGATCGTTTTGGTCCGGCAAGCACTATCTCAAGAAGACCATTGATTAGTATTTGATCCATATTTTCTGTCCATCTAACTTGTTTTCTTGGATTGTTTTTGACTTGGGGTACAACTTGAGATGATATTGGAGCAATTTCCTCAATCTCGGGTTGAGAGGTTGTAGCTGTGTTAGGCCTAGGGACACGAAATATAGCTCGATTTGCTTGTCGATTTTCCATATTAAACCTGTTATAACATAACCAACTATGATAGCAACGATAAAATTGATACACAGCTTCAGGTAAAGTATATACACAAAAATGTACATGCAGCTATAAAGCAGCAGAAAATATCTAGATTGTTCTTTTCTGGTGAAAGGACATTAGCTGCAATCATAAACATAGCAAATATTCTTCAACATCGACCAACCTATAAAGTCACATAACATATTTTGAATGCTTCGTAGCGAAAGCTGCACCAGATGGAAAGAGAGGTATAACTTATCTATTAAAGGCAAATCAGAAAACGGTCAATTAAGAAGAGTCGGACCACTTAAGATGCTAAATTTCGTATCAAAGAGATGCTATATTGCCTCAAATTTTTTTCAATCCACTTATTTCTCTCAACTTAAGATGTAATAGCTGAGTGGATATATCTAGATTCCAACAAGGAAAGCCTGTGTTTATCATTTTAACACTCTCAACAAGGAAACTCTTGCCTACTTATTTGGTTGTTAATATTGATAAAACAGCAATATTGTACATCTCCTGGATGATGGATTTACATAACCATTTAACAAACTTTATAGTTTTGAACCCCTAGTCCTCATCTACATGAGAATTATTTTCTGCTTCTAGCAGTTATCATTTAATCCTACACTGTCATGGCAAGATTAAAAGTGAGGGCACAATGTCAAACCTCAGTAAATGTGATGATGGATAACATAATAGCTTTATGGAATATAAACTTCTGATACTAAACATGTTAATAGCTTTATGGATAACATAATAGCTTTATGGAATATAAACCTCTGCACAATACACCCAGTACTCAAGAAGAAGGTGGACAGTAGAATTGTGGTGCAGGGAGAAACTCCTAGCTATAGGGAAGAGATCATCTTATAGAACCTGACTGAATTATCCAAAGAAGACTGGTTCAGAAGAAAGGAAGAGCTGCAATTGTTAGTGCAGTGGAATTATCCAAAGAAGACTGGTTCAGAAGACCAGTGATGCTTTTCCAGTGTTTGGCCATTCTCCAGTCATCCAGATTCAATACAGAGAAGAGTCAGTCATATAAGAGTATCAGAGTGGCAAATATGTTATTAGTGAGCATATTGTAACTAACTTCAGGTGTAACTGATTAATATTGGAAACACTGCAGAAATATCCAAGTTCTCATAAATAAGTTGTTCTAGTTTTAGCTTCCTGTCGATACTCAAGTGTAACCTGTACAAATGTTTACATGCTGTTGGACTTGGAAAAATATGTGGAGAATGCTCTATCTAACCAATTAATCACAGATAAAAATATGTGGAGAATGCTGTTGTACAAATGTTTACATGGTACAAGCAATTAATCATAGAACAGACCAATTAAACTAGAACAGACCAATTAAACTAATGCAAAAGAGTAAATTCTGATACTCAAGATAGTATCAGAACAATCTATATGTTATATAGATCTAGAATGTTAGCTTCTCATATTCAGATCTTGCAACATCAAATAAATAAACATGTCTCAAACAAGTACAAAAAGTTCATTCAACTAGCACATAAGTATTGGGATTATAATCAGCCCACATATCATTAGCGATCGTAGCTCTCTTATTGGTCCACGCAGCTTCAGGTGTGACAGTGATGTGGGTATTGTCGGGGGCACCTTCGGGTACATCGACATATGGAGGGTTAACTTCATCTTCACCTTCACTTTCGGAATTATCACCTTCTGTATATTCATTACAGAGATCATCACTGTCATCAACCCGTAAAAAGTTGTGCAAGGCACAACATGCAAGAACTATCTTCGCTTGCGTGTCAATATCGTGGAACGGTTGGTGTCTAAGATAAGCAAATCTTTTCTTCAACGAACCAATCGTCCTCTCAACAACATTACGGAGAGATGAGTGTCGAAAGTTAAACAACTCTCTGCTATTTTGAGGAAGAAGCCCCACGATATCTCTACGATGATAACGCGTACTCCGATACGGTGTGACGAAGCCTGAAACCAAGGGGAACCCCGCATCGGTAAGATAGTATTTACCTATTATTAGAAATAACTATTAATGCATCTAGATGTTAATATTTAAGTTGTTAAATTTATGAACAATCACGGGATGTAAAGCATACCAATTGGAACCGTTAGTCTATGTCCGTGTCGTAAAACTGCACTCCTCAGCAATCGACTATCATGCGCATACCCCTCCCAGCCAGCAAGCACATAGGTGAACTTCATATCAAATGTGCATGCCACCAAAATATTTTGAGATATTATTTGTTTTCTATTCCGATACCTAGGGTGTTCATGCACAGGCACGTTTGCACCAATGTGAGTACCGTCGATGGCACCCACAGCGTCCTATAAAAACAAAAAAATGATTTCTATTAATTTTAACTAAATTTTTTTTAAAATATAACTTTCTAATAGTAAATAAACATTGAACCTGAAAGTAATGGTACCAGCCTTCATCACCCTTATCGCAGGGGGAGTTCTGGGCAGTGGCGTTGATGACGACGTCCCTATAGAGTGCAAGAAATGCATTTAACACCCTATGAAAATAATGGCTCACAGTTTGGCTAGACCTGAAAAAGGTGTAAGCTTCCATCCTGCTACGATGGTCGTGGCCAATTGTGCTAAAAAACATTGCCACCTGTTCTTCAACTCGCACGAACCGGCTATCGGCTAAACCATAACCACGTAAGCGACCACATAATCGTTGGAATGCACCAATTTTCATCCGAAGCATCTCATGGCATACCGTCACTCAAGCCGAACATTCGATTCAATGCTACCTCTCTCTCAACTCTAAAATTACGATAATGGTGCCTTGTGAGACGTCGAGTAAAATGATGTTGCATCATAGTACTATAGATCGCTACTGCTTGCATCATCATCATCCAAAACACAGAGACAAGTTGCATTTGTCTCGGTATTCTCGCCATTCTGACAATCCTTAAGACAAGACCAAATCAACCAATAAATATAGAGACCTAAATATAGATTTTTAATATTATACTATACCATAAATTAAATTACCCAAAAACAATTTTAGTCGTCGAACCAATTTGATTCAAATAACACACACATCTATGTTAACTGCTCATTCTTTGCATATTGCAGAGGGTTAGGCAAACTTCAGCTATATACAACAAAGAATAAAGCTTCAGCTATATACAACAAATTCATACTCGATGTCACCAACAACTCGACACAGCGACACAAATCCCAAAATCGAGAGAGGATCGACACAGTGACACAAATTCCCAACTCTACACAGCAATACGTCGAGCCCCTACGTCGTCATTGACTTCGAAGGCCAGCGGAGACGGATCTAGACCGTCCGTCGCTAGATCTCGACACAACGACACAAATCACTGTGTCGATCTCCAAATCGCGCGTGTGAGAGAGAGAGATAGATGCTCGAAAGAGGAGAGATGCTCGAGAGAGAGAAGAAATTGACAGAGGAGAGAGAGGGAGAGAGGAGTACCTAGCCGAGCGCGCGCTCACGAGGGAGAGGGGCTGTGTGAAAATTCCTTCGCGAGAGAGAGAGAGAGAGAGAGAGAGAGAGAGAGAGAGAGAGAGAGAGAGGGTTGTGGGCGATCGCGCGAGAGAGATAGCGGATCCCCAATTTGAGCTCGTGTGTGAGAAAGAGTTGGAAAAAATTTCTACGGAAATTTATTCCGATGGGCTGGACCCGTTTTCATTCTCCACCCTTTCCATAGAAAATATGGAAAATAATAATTTTCTGGAAAACAATTCCATGGAAAAAAAAAGCAATCAAACAGCCTAAATTGGTGGAAAATTTATCATGGAAATATTTTCCATGGAAAAAAAGCCCAATCAAACACAGCCTAAGTGGTTGTTTGGTTGCCTGTAATTGGAAATCCCCTACAAACAATAGCTGCAGTAATTGGGGGTACCAAGTTGCCTCATTTACAGCAATACCTACGCTGTAATTGACGTAAACGCTGCAACATTTGTTACAGCAGCTGTATTTACAGCCAAGAAAACAGCCCCTATATTAGAAAACACTTGGATACAATTATGGGGTGTTGTCAAGGTTTAGTGAAAAACCTTTATTGATATTGTGAAATACGTAAATCTGCATTCTCAGGTTAGATCGTGTTGGAAATGGGTGGGTGCAAATGGTCCAGGGTTGAGGGTCAAACTAGAATATGGCCCAACTCGTGGGTTGGGAACTTACCATCCTGGAAGCACTGAAGCCCAACGTAACCTGGTGGTACTATTAGGTTGGGTATGGTAAAGCGCAATCCATATTTCAGCGGTATCTAGCATAGTAGAAAACATGGTTTATAATCAATGTTCTAAACAATGGAAGCTCCAGCTGGAGGGGATGGCGGTTAGTGCCTCAATGAAGCTACATCTGTGTATCAAAAAATAATAATGTACAATAAAAATGATTAGTATTTCATAAAATTTTATAAAAGGAAATATTATACAAGAGACTAGAATGAACTAGTTAAGAAGTTAACTGCTACTTCTAAGCATGCAACCTTTCTTTAGACTCATTAATTAGTTATACATCACAACTGGATCGTGTATACTGCGGAACCTCCTCTTCTCACATCACATAGTACCCGTGGTATGACTGTCATGTTATTTGTGGGAACACACCAAAGCTAAAGCCTCTTCTTCTAATGTCTGCCACTGATTTTAAATCTTTTTGACCTCGTTAATGCCAATTAAGTTCCCGTTAATATGTGATTTCTTGTTCCAGTTAAAACATGTTCATCTTAAAATTGTGATGCAGGGTTTAATACTAGACTTCTTGATATAATTTTGCCTGCAATTGGTCAATTTACTTTTGATTGGATTCTTCTACTTGGCCTTATCATTACTTTTTTGCTATCAGCACGTTTGAGAGCTCCGAAGTGGTTGAAACGTCCTGTTGGTGCATCATTCGGTTTTGGAGGCAAGCTTGTTTCGTTTCAACCTAGTCAATCAGCATCTGGTGCTTCAACTGCTGGTTCTGAGGTTGGACTGAGTTATTTCTTCTATGTATATACCTTCTTCCTCGCATTGATTTTCCGCTCGAATGCAGATTTTTGTGCATAGTTTGATTACTGAACACGGTCTGGTGAGCCGCTCCACTGAATTTGAAGCTTCGATACAAAATGGAGAAAAGTCCTCACTACGTGTGTTATGTGATAAGAAGTCCCAAGATTCTGTGTATGTCATATTTTTCCTGGAAGTGATTTATGCATATTATCCAGATACCAGTTTTATCTCAACTCCAATTCTCTTTTCCAGGTCTGAAGACGACAAAGAGACATGGGGATTTTTGAAAGTTATGTTTGAGGAAGAAGGTACAGCTAGGACCCAATTACTTGCTCATCTTGGTTTCACTGTGCCTATTGAAGGAACAGAGAAAACACTTGATGAACTTAGCAAAAAGTTATCTAACACCATGTGTCTCAATGAGAAGGCACTGTATGAAGGAGGTGAAGCTAGTCCGTTTGGGGTTGACAATGGGGAGAATTTCTTTAACAATCTGCAATCTTCTGATGATAAGATCATTATTGAGGATAGCAGAGTTCCTAACGATGAAGAAATAAAGAAAGAAGCAGAGGAGCGCCGGGAGAGTTCTGATTCGTCAATTGATGAAAGAATTCAACGTGCTTTAGTTGTGGGAGACTATAATGGAGCAGTATTACAGTGCATTTCAGCAAATAGAATGGCTGATGCATTGGTTATTGCTCATTTGGGAGGTCCGTCATTGTGGGAAACTACTCGGGATCTATATCTTAAGAATAGTCTCTCACCCTACCTAAAGGTTTGAATTTTCATCAGTTAACTGTTTTGTATCAACATTTGTACAAGATGAATTGTCAATACATTCTGTCTGTTTGACATAATAACAAGAATCTTGCAAGAGTAGGGGAGAGCGTTAGTTGTTTTACTAGTTTGCAATACCACTCCTGTAGTAGAACATTTACCCTGAAAAATTTCCCCTGATTTTGAACATTCAGGTTGTGTCAGCTATGGTGGATAATGATTTGCTGGGTCTTGTCAATACTAGGCCACTCAGCTCGTGGAAAGAAACTCTTGCTCTCCTTTGCACGGTAAGATTTGTCATTATCATGCCAAAAAATAATGTCTACTTTATCCATAGTCATGTAAACTTCATAGTGGTGCTCCTCACTGTTGAGTGTTGACTTCTTAACAGGAAATATTTGAACTTCTCAAAGAAATATTTAAGTTTATCATGTACATTTACATATATGTTGAGAGTTTTGAAATAAAAAGTCAGTTTTAGAGATTAATAAGATACATTGCCTCCATACATGTTGTGATCTTGGTTTCTTTAGCTCCTATATACTGTAAAGCTACTGTCCCATATGATGGAATTTGGTTTTAGACCAAAACATGATCGTAGAAGCTCGATCTCGAGTTCATGACAGTACTGACCATATTCATACTTTTAATGGATAACTATTTTCATCATGCAGTCTTCTCATAAATTATTACTACATCATTAATGCCTATTAGAAAGTTGGGAATCAGGTAAGGGATTGGTTGACTTTGTAAAATCAGCATTTAAGCATGAACACATGCAACAGTAAAATTCTGCATTTTAATTAAGAAACTATAATTTGTAATCCACCCATGTATGAATACAAATAACTTTCCTATGTTTATGCTTATCTCAACTGCACTTGATGTTGGGTATCAATTTCTCTAATGCTTATATCCATCCAAATCATGACAATATATTACTTATTTCTTCTAAGGATCACTTCTGCTTTCCACAACCTTGACCACTAGTTTCTTTCCTAGCTGCCTAATGAACTCATTGGTTTTCTGCAGCATCATATCCTGAGTAGATATGCTTGCTCTTACTACTGCTTGCTGCCTTAACCAGTTTCATGTGATATAAGTTCTTCATACAATCTATGAGAGAATCAAATCCATCCCAACCTTGATAAGAGCAGATCCAGCATTACTGTAATTGGTGTGCACAGTCCTTCCACTACTACATTAATTATATTTTAATGAGTATATAACTAATGCTTAGAGCATATAATTTTTTGCATAGCATAGTCATTAGCTATATCTGATTTTGTAAGTTTTGATTTTGGTGATTAAAAATAGTAATCTATAATGACTCCCTTGCAGGCACCTTTATAGAAAATCTGTTCTCTAGTTGTCAGATCCCAAGGTTGCAATTGGTCATAGGTGGTGGAGAGCTCACTACCGGTCTACGCACTCCCCTATATGTAGAAAATAGATACATATACATGCAGACAACAACGGATATGATACAATATGGAATATGTCAATTTCTATATCAGTTCTTGGGTACAGATACAACATAGACACAACAAATAATATATGTATGTTTGTGTGCATGTGCATGTATTAATATATGAATTTGAAGAAACAAAACAACTATCCTTAATAGATTTGCAATAGAAAACACTATGAAGAAAAGATCACTTGAGCTAGATTATCAGATTCGATTGAACATAAAAGAATTAATAAAAATAGGAATGAATAAAGAGCTGTCTGGGAGCAGAACCAGCTTGATACCATACGAACTATTTGGAGTCGAGTCTCTTTTGTAGACCTGAGGCTGAAACAACCCAATAACAAATAAGAGCAAGTTAACATAAGTATGTCACATTCTGAGTTTGGTTTACCAAACCAAGAACAACCTATCCACTTCTCTTTCACCATTCGCTTTGTCCCCACTACAATGGAGGTTGAGGAGAAGATAAATTTGGTCAAACAACCCACATTTGGGTCCCAGATGTGCCTGCCACCCATTTCCCGACGAAGCAAGATATTTCCCCCTTTTCCCAGCCTGTTTCAACTGAACCAGCACTTGAACCTGCTGACTAAAACCAGACCTAAACAGAGTCCAAGACTGAATCCAGATACCTTAGAGGCATGTCCATGCAGCCTGGTTCTGTACTATTTGAAGGAGAAATAAACTATTTAAAAATGATGAGATACATTGCATGTAAGATCACTTCAAATCTACTGTACAACTCCATAAATTGACTAGTTCAATATTTACATCAACTCTATCTATACAACATATTTGTGACAATTATACTTTTGATGGTCAGTGAATGTTTAGGGCTTCATATATAGCCAAATAACTAGGTATTAATTAATTAAAATTTCTTTTGTTAGTACTGTATAGAATATTAAGCAATTATATCTAGGCAAACTATTGACACATGTTTAGACCATGAGAAGGCACTTAAATGATCACTGGTTCTTTTGTGGAACAAAGAGTACATACAGTTGGTGAGCCTAGGCGGCATATGCGTAATCCATTTATCCTCCAGTAATGCCTAAACAACACCGTCCCACCTGAAACATCATCTGGGCTAGAAGCTTCTCAAGCTCAACATTTGCTTTTCTAGTTAGAAAACAATGCTTAGTGGCTAACATGGGATTGACCCAAGAACTCACTGGTGGCACTCCATCATAGGGGTAAGTTTAATCATATAGGTTCTCTATGCTTATGGAGGGGGAGAGACTCGAGGAAGGATATTGTTGGGAAAACATCGCTTAAGCAGCTATGTCAGGAGGCACCTTGATTCTACAGAACAGTGCGATAAACAAAACTGCAATTGTTTATAATAATGTTTTCAAGTAATGCTGAAAAACATGGTAACAGCAACAGTAAAGCTTTTTGCAGAAGCTGTTGTTGAAAATTTTGTCATCTTTTGAATTGACAATGTTCAGTTACTTCTTTTCCTCTGGACTTCGTTTATTATATGTTGTAAGTTGATGTGTAGCTGACTGTTGAACCTGTGCTTAATAAACAGTTTGCACAGAAGGAGGAATGGTCTGTCCTCTGTGACACCCTTGCTTCAAGATTAATGACTGTGGGAAACACACTTGCTGCAACTCTCTGCTATATCTGTGCCGGAAATATTGACAAAACCGTAGAAGTTTGGTCACGCAGCCTTAACTCTGAATATGAGGGAGGGAGTTATGTTGATCTACTTCAGGTGGTGCCCCATATTAACGAACCTTTATGCTAGAAGCTGCTATATTCTATCAAATTGACAAGTATGTTGCATCGTTTTAGGATATGATGGAAAAAACCATAGTACTTGCCCTGGCAACTGGACAACAGCGTTTTAGTGCATCCCTGTCGAAGCTTGTTGAGAAATATGTTGAACTGCTTGCTAGTCAAGGGCTTCTTACAACTGCAATGGAGTATCTAAAACTCTTGGAATCCGAAGAATCTTCGCATGAGCTTGCTATCCTGCGCGATCGCATTTCACTTTCTGCAGCAGGTGATGAAACTAAGTCGAGCAATTCTTTGATCAATATCTTTTACCTTAGGAAGTTCTGTTACATGGAAAGTCATCTTCATTTTTTAAAGAGTACATCATGAGTGTAGAAGTCTTGATCTTCATGTTATTGTTACTTTATTGCACTTATAATTTTGTTGGGAATAATTTTCAATTATAGCAGTTCTGTTTTTACTTGCATCAAATCTATTTCTTGCTGTTTTTACTTATTGTATCAATAAAATACTCGAACCTGAAGGCTGTCATGAACATAAAATTTCCTCTGAATCTGTGCCATATGTAAGCATATACAAATATTTGGAGATGTAGGCATTTGGTAACTAATAGATCGGACCATCCTAAACTTTTTCATTTTAGAGTGTAGTAGCCAAGTTGCTAGGAAGCATAATATGCCGCAACTATAGAAACATGCATATGTGTATTACCGTATCAACTGGAGATGTATTCTCTTTCTAGAAAGAAAAGTGGGAATATCAACAGATAGCCGAACAAAGGTTATCTTTGGAACTTTTTGATCTCTCTTTTTTTCTTTATGAGGAATTATTTCAATAATCCATCTTCTTTATCTTCATACTACTAATTTGTCAAACTAGGCGTAGATGCCCTACCTATTTAAATTTTATTTAGCAATAAAGTAATGAATTCTTTTGACGTACTCTCTCTTTTTAATGCTATTTAATCTTATGATAAATTACATCATTATAATTTGTTAATTTTTTCATTTTGTCCACAAGTATTGTTAGGTAGCTATATTATACAATAACAACATCAAAGCCTTCATCCCAAAATTTTGGGCTTGGCTATTTTAATCTTTTGCTTCTATCCAGCTCTATTAAGGGCCATGTCTGCTGTAGCGGGTAGATTTGCATTAGTAATAGTCAAAGTCAACCAAGCTTACAAAAAGTGTTACTGTTCATGAAGGGTAATCTTGGTTTCAGATATTTAAGACTTCAAGACATCGTTTTTAAGTTATTTACTGCTTTGGAATGCTTTTAGTACCTGTCATGGTTAACTTTTACAAGTTACTGTTCATGAAGCATTCTTATGCCATGTGCGTGGACAACCGGAAACTTGTGTTGGAATCTCAACTTGTTAGTGCTAAATTGATAACTTCAACATACCCCAAAAATAATCTCTGAACTGACCGACGTCGTTGATGGCATCATAAGTTGCGATAACGCTCCTCTAGAAGACAATATCTGTATCAGTGTCTCTGACATATACCTGACATGGTACATCCTCGGAAATCATGGCATTTATAGCCTACATATCTCTTAGGTTCCAGAGGGGCCTAAACCATGGTTGGAAGTGATTTTGCATGGTGGTGGCCATGCAAAATATATTTGATTTATTAGGAGTGACATTTCTTTTGAAGCAGTTTTTTTATAAAATTTCTAGGATCCTACTTACTATACAAAACAAATATGGATATTATTAAGATCTATATAAAAAGTGTGCATACAGAATGCATATATGTAACCTTATCCATGCCCTAAGCATATATATCATAAAGTTTCTAAAAGAAATCGTATTCTGAATTCATACCGTGTCCTAATTTGTGTCTGTGCCTATGCAACCTAGATGACACCTATCCTTTTTCGGGGACTTAGACATGAGTCCCACCAACTACTGGTAGTATTTGACTTTGGCTTTCAATGTAGCGGTACTTCGGGACTGAGGATAAGATATGTTTTTTGGTATAGCGTCTTCATTTAGGTAGAGAAGATCTGCTTTCTAATGTTTAAAATTACCCCTTCACAGATACTTGATAAGTATAAAATCCATGTTATGCATAGACATGGACTGTATGGGGAAGTTCATTTATGTTTAAGAATATAATAAAAGCTTGGTTCTACACGTTATGCTGCCTTTGTTTTTACCATTCAATACGAAAATACCTTGCCAAATTGGAAATTTGAGATGAAATGGAGAAATAACATGTTGAAACTTGAAGCTGCTAACTGATAACTTGTTTAATTACTTAGCATGTTCAGTCAGTTCTACCTTATGCATCCCTTACAGAGATTCTATTCTTAATGCTTCCTCATGCCAATGATCAGAAAGATGTAAGTGGCGATTAGGTGGCTGTAGAGGTTGGGAGGAGAGATTTCTTTCTTTTTGTGTAGTGTGTTGTGCTTGGGGGGAGGTGCTAGAGCCCTAAGCAGCATGAAAATACTTAGTAATGAAATATAAACAACAATGCTCAGCATTTTGATTTTGCATCATTTTGACGGGTATCATTATATTCTTCACTTTTAGCAACCTACCTCCTAACTGTTTTATGTATCAAGTCCGTGTATGAGGAGCTGCCAAATAATCCAATTCAAGGTTTCGAGATCAGGGGCTGATCCAGACAAAGGGGCTCAGTGGGGGCTTGGACAGTAAAGAAGATCAGTGGGGCCTTGGATGGTAAAAAAAATTCAAATGTGTTAGAGAGGATTTGACTCTAAGACCTAAGGAATAGACGCAAAATACTTAATCAACTGAGTATCGAGATCAGGGGCCGATCCAGACAAGGGACTCAGTGGGGGCTTGGACAGTAAAGAAGATCAGTGGGGGCTTGGATAGTAAAAAAAATTTCAAATGTGTTAGAGAGGGTTCGACCCTAAGACCTAAGGAATAGACGCAAAATACTTAACCAACTGCAGTACACTGTGTTAACGGCTTCAATGATAGAGAAAAGTACATATATTAATATACATTTGCACAAAACTATGGAAAAAAAACTGTGTAAAAGAAAATTCTGAAAATCCAGTGGGGCCTTGAGCCCACTGTCTTACAAGTGGAACCTCCCCTGATCGAAATTCCTTTTTGTGTAAAGCTATTTCATGTTATAATCCTGTTTGTTACAAGAAATAATCTGATGCGAATTTTATTCCATTTAGTATCTTTTTTTATTTATATCAGTTTATCCTATATGTTATTTCATGATAACCCGTTCTATTTGCACAATCCAATTTCACATTCTTGTTTCAAATTTTATTTTACTACTAATCCACATTAACTCTGGTCTTAGTCTTATCTTATACTCAATACATCCTGTTTACATTTGGGTCTTGGGTGATATCTTTACAAAAACTTCCTGGCACCCAGGATTTCCCGAGTAGTTTAAAGATCTGCTATCATATATTAATATTGACAATTTTCCTTTGTCAGAGAAAGAAGTATCCCAAACTTTGCCATATGATAACAGTCTACCACAAGCTGAACCTACATATGGCGCAGAGGTTTCTAGTTTTGGCGCTGTTGACAATTCACAACAATATTATAAGGCATGACTTGTATATTTACCTTACTGAATTATTCTTTAGGTTAATGCGATTTCACCATTTATATGCTGCTGTGATATCATGATAGGAGAAAATACAGCCACAACAACCACAGCTCGATGGTTCATATGGTCAAGGTTATCAACAACCTATGGGCTCGTATGGAGGATATCAATCAGTACAACAGCCTGCATATCAATCAGTACAACAGCCTGCATATCAACCTGTACAACAGCCTGCATATCAACCTGTGCAACCTCATATGTTTGTCCCATCTCAGGCGCATCCGGCTCCGCAGGTATTTTCTCCAGCCCGACAGGATGATTGTTTATGCTACTATTTGATGTAGGCATATATCTACCATTTATCACGGTCTTCTAGAATTCTTAAACCTGTAATTAGTTTTTTGAGTTTTATGTGAAGTTGGTGATCTACTATGTTGCGCGAATACGGAGACAATATGGATACGGGATACGGACATTCTCAAATAAGCACAAAGTAGTTACCTATATTCCACAAGTACGAACAAGACACGGGTACGGACATGATACAGATACAAGACATCATTTTGCCGTGTTCATGCAACATAGATGATCTATAAAATGTATATTTCACATTTCAGTTTGATTAGTTTACAAGTATTTAAGCTTCCTACTTTCACCTGAAATATTTCGAAAAATATGTCGTAATTGATGTAGTAGTTCACCACCAACTTTTATGTGGCGGCACCTGCTTGTACCAAAGAAAAAATAAGTGTAAAAGACTGCTTATAGAAACCTTAGCTTGTTCTATAACAACAACAAAGCCTTTATCCCATATTTTTGGGATCGACAATTTATAATCATCCATGATCTGTAATTTATTTCCGATGTCTCCTATTCTTCTAGATGTACTATGATTAGTCGACATGGATATGGCTGTCACACTATGTCATGGGCTTGGAGTGTTTGAAATGTCATCTCAAGAATCAAGATATAGCATGAGAACACGGCTACATGTGTATATTTGTAAATAAACATTTAGCATGAATATCTCTATCTGGTTGAGTTTTTTTTTTTTTGAAATTTGAACTAAGGAGCTTAATAAGTACAAAAATCCTTATGAAATCTTTTGTATTTGCTTAGAAGAGAGAGACAATACTTGTCGTCATAAGCTTCTGTAAGATTCACAGGAAACACAAGTGTTGGACACATAAAGTCTTAGTTTTATACTAGATACAACTTATATGTGGCGGCACCTGCTTGTACCAAAGAAAAAAATGAAGTGTAAAAGACTGCTTATAGAAACCTTAGCTTGTTCTATAACAACAACAAAGCCTTTATCCCATATTTTTGGGATCGACAATTTATAATCATCCATGATCTGTAATTTATTTCCGATGTCTCCCATTCTTCTAGATGTACTATGATTAGTCGACATGGATATGGCTGTCACACTATGTCATGGGCTTGGAGTGTTTGAAATGTCATCTCAAGAATCAAGATATAGCATGAGAACACGGCTACATGTGTATATTTGTAAATAAACATTTAGCATGAATATCTCTATCTGGTTGATTTTTTTTTTTTTTTTTGAAATTTGAACTAAGGAGCTTAATAAGTACAAAAATCGTTATGAAATCTTTAGTATTTGCTTAGAAGAGAGAGACAATACTTGTCGTCATAAGCTTCTGTAAGATTCACAGGAAACACAAGTGTTGGACACATATGACATATTTTTTGTCATACATTTTATGGTTGATTTAGAATTTAGATCAATTCTTTGATTTTTCTAAATGGATTATATAATAGAGCAATTTTCCTTGATGTCAAAGCAATATCTAGTATAAAACTAAGACTTTATCTGGAAACTTGGACCGTCGTTAATTGAAATACTATTACTTGTATGTTTTAAAACTGCTTTTACACTTAAAAGATCCTTTGTTGTTTTCTGATTATTTCATAATTCAAATATTGTTGTTGTTGTTGTTTCTATGAAGCAAAATTTTGCCCCACCTCCTGTCCCAGCACATCCTACTGTGAAGACGTTTACTCCAGCAACCCCACCTACCCTGAGAAATGTCAAACAATATCAGCAGCCCAGCTTGGGTTCTCAATTGTACTCGGTATTTTCTGATATTCTTTGTATGAAAAAGTTACTGATTTTGATTCTTTTTTTTTTTTCCGAGATAAGTGATTAATGTTATTTTCTATGCTTGGTTAGGGTGCTGGCAATCACATGTATCAGTCTGGACCACCGTCACATGCTCCTCACGGTCTTGGCACATCGCCAGTAGGTCCTCCTGTTACTGCTCCTAACTTTCCCCAACCCATGGCACCTGCTCAACCATCTAAGAGCTTCATGCCAGCCAATCCTGGTTTTGTTCCAAGGCCTGGTATTAGTCCTGCACAACCGTCTAGTCCAACACAGCCAGCACAAATGCAGACAGTTGCACCTGCTGCTCCTCCACCCACAGTTCAAACCGTTGACACTTCAAATGTTCCTGGTATTTATTTATCACCTGCAAGCATATGACATCTATCTGTTTGAAGCAGTAGCGACTCTAACATGCATATATGGTGCATTTATATCTGTTTGAAATAGTAGTCTTTACTGTGTACATATGGCAGCTCGGTCTTTAACTCCATCCTTGGTTCTTTAATATGCTGCATATATGTGTGTTGTATTCAAGTTTCTGCAGCCTTGGTTCTTTATAGCAGGCTAAGTCTGCTGCATGCCATATTCAAAGGTTAAAATATTATTAGGAGCAATCAATTATTGGAGTATTACCTATTTGGCCAGACCAGACTTTATGATATGTTTTGCTCAACCCCATTAACATATCAAAAGTCAGCCTAAATGTGTAGGTGGTTGCCATGGTGATTCAGTAGCCCCCTCCAATAGGATAAGGCCATTTAGTGAGCTTCTATTGTCGAAATTACAGGATCTTAAGTTGAAAAACTGTAAATAGTTTTGTGAAGCGTAAATGCAATATGAGCTTGATTCAATGGCGACACGGACACACCACCTATTTAGGTGTCCTAGTGTATTTTGGAGTGTCTGTGGCGTCCGATACGCGTTCGACATGACACGACCCAGTTTTTTGGAGAGTCTGTGCTTCCTAACTGTCCAGTCAACTCTCTTTTCCAGGGATGGAGCCAGGATTTCACTCCAGTGTGGGTAATAAAATTGCTTATATATAAAATTTCAAAATTTTGATAGCATGCATAAGAGAGATTGCATCTAACATGTGTCCATAATTTTAACATTTCAGCTAAATAACTCTAATTTAATAATTATTCAAAACACTAGAGTTTTCTGTCTAGATACTATAATAATTGTGCATGACGATTCTCATCTACTGACATTGAAAAATTATGTTACAAAATCCATATCTCGCAATTGAAGGAAGAAGATAACTTATAGATAGATAATAGGAAAATACTAATCTTCACTGTTGTTTTGGAGATGAGAATATGAATCTATAACTTACCTTCTCTTTTTTGATCCTTTTGATTTTTGTCTATATGAATATTGAAATAGATTTAGCACAATATAGATGAAATAAATATTTAAAAGAATTAGAATAAGTAAATGCAAAGGAAATTATGTTCTTACCTAGGTAGACTTTTTCTAGATTGACCAACTCCCTTGTTCTTCTTCTTCCTTTTATTCTCTCTCACCAATTGATTCCCATTTATAAAAAACTTACTTCCTTCCCCATCTATTTCTTTTTCAATTAGGAGTACTCTACAAAGTAAACTCTAATAGTTGGAAAATTGACTCCAAGCAACCCACTGACTTCCTGATAGGTTTTCAAAAGGAAAAAAAGAAGGGAAAAAAGGGGAGGGGGAATCACACATGACGGTCCATTTCCGGATTGGTTAAAATAAATCAAATAAGATAAGTTGGAGATACAATGGATTGTGACTAATCACAGGTATATAATATTATACTTAATTATACGAAGATAAAATATCCCCTAGCTACATATAACATGTGCGTGGGGACTGCCACATATTTCTTTTTGACCCAAATGAACTTTTACCATTTTGCCCGTGTGGCAATTATAGGATGGCAAGTGTGTAAGTTAGTGGGAACAGAATAGCTAGGTAGACATATATACAATTAATCTCAAAAAGTCTGGTTGGGCATTTTCCCACCCTTGCGTACACTTCCCTCCGTCCTTGCTCTTTTCTCCATTTTTCTTAATGCTTATTCTCCTCTGATCCTTTCCTGTACCTGCAGTTGTTTCTTGAACTCTTTGTTCTTTTATGCCTCCACTCTTTCCGTTTGTTCATTGTACTTGGCTTAAGCTTGTGACTTGCATGTGCTACTTTGAGATTTGTGGAAGCTTGACTAGATAGTTTTGACACCGTCCTATAGCATGGTCTTTTGAGGCAGCAGAATGTTAATTAATAGCTGGGAGACTCGAGATGTGTTGAAGTTGGATATCCCGGTGTTACAATTTGATTGCCCACAGAGAAAATTGTTATTGGTTTTGGTATTACTTCTAACATTTGAGCAAGCTATTAATCATTATCCTTTTGGGAATGAAATCTCAATTCCTGCGAAGTTGTTTCTAAGCTTTGTATGATATATGATCCTGTTGTGGCATACATGTTTCCTGCTTATTTATTTATTTTATTTTATTTGTTGATCTCTAAAAGTATGGGTATTAGAAGAACGACGAGGCTAGAGAAACAACTCTTTGAGCAGCAAGTGGACTAGTAATTTTCAGTCCCCAAAACTGTAGCAATGGCGTAATCAATATTTCTGTGGTTATTTTTTCTTGCTTCTTGTTATGAAGATGACCCCATTCTGCCATCTTCTTCATGTTGAAATTTATATTTTTCAGTATACTTCTATACTGGTTTGGCAACATCGATCATTAAAAACCTATGAGAACCTATGTAAGTTAGCTTGCATCTGATCTCCTTTTGCGGTGTGTTTATTACAGGTGAGCTGAAACCCATTATAGCTACATTGACCAGACTATATCACGAGACATCAGAAGCTCTTGGTGGTCCCCGTGCGAATCCATCTAAAAAGAGAGAAATTGAGGATAACTCAAAGAAAATAGGGTCCTTATTTGCCAAACTTAATAGTGGGGATATATCTCCAACTGCTGCAAGTAGGCTTGGTCAGCTCTGTCAATCTTTGGACTCCGGAAACTTTGTTGATGCTTTGCATCAGCAGGTATGTATAGGAGAAAACATTAGTTACAGTGAGGCAAAATTATTAACTAAATCTGTTTCTAGCTTCTTATTCTTGTTTTTCTGATTCTCCTTGTATTGTTTTATTTTTTATTTTTATTACTCATTCCTTTATGCTTGATCATATATTAGTGATTAGTATGTTGCTGTATGAGGATAGGTGTCAGGTCAGGTCAGATTTGCTTCAGGCCATTCTCAGCTCAACCCATTTTTGTTCAATATAAACCAGACCAGTTTGTGGCTCAACCTGTTTAAGTTAAACCCGGAACTGTTATGTTTAACCTTGTAATTCAAAGAGTATTATATAGCTCTATACAGAATTTCTGTACTCTACTTTAACATATTGATGTTGTCAATTGATTGGTATCAATGTTGCAAGGACATGAATGTGACACGATACAGACATGTCGAAACAGGCACAACATTGATTTTGGCGTGTCGAAGTGTATTTTGAGGTTCATGTTGTCCAATACATAACTGACATGACACAATACTGACGTGGCACCTGTTTTCAGTGTCTGTGCTTCTAGTTTGGCATAATGGCCGAAAATCCTCCATTCCATTATGCTGAATCTCCTTACCTCAATTTTCTGTTCAACATTTTGAGACAGCCAAAGTAACATATTGTTATTACAGGCCATTCAGGTCAACTCCCTGAACCAGACTGACCCTCGGTCTGAACCCATATCAGCCTACAAAAAAAACCGTAGAAAGTTTGGGTCAATGGCTTCTCTAGTCTCCATTTTATCTGTCCCTAGAGCATTTGGGGGATTAACACTTGCTGCTTGATTTCTAACATGTTTAGTAGGTTTAATGTCATAAAATGGGATGGGTGTGAGGGGTTATTGCTATTTCTGGTTCGTTACCATGTGATAGCACGAGTCTCCTAGCACTGAAGCACCTTTTTTTTAAAATTTTAAAAACATCGTAAGGTAGCTTGTGTGCATTAGAAAAAACAATTTATGAGATTGACATCTAAAAACTTACCCTAAATTGAGGGATAGAAGGCGTAGTCCCTATCAATTTTGTGGCATTTATTAGGGTGTCATTTGTCACTTGCTATGATGCTGGTTTGAGTTTCAAAACATCCTCTCCAATAAAATGGGGGTAAGCCTGCATCATAACTATTGTGGCAACGGAATACCCATATTTTGATTTTGAAACCAACCAATCCCCTAACACCACACACAAATTAAGTACACAGGTAATACTCTTCTCTCTTTCATTCACACAGATTCTTGTAAAACATTAGATATTATATGGAGGTAAGGCTGCATCATATCTTTCATACATGGAGGATAGTTATAGTACTGACAGAGGATAGATGTAATACTTGACATCATGACATGTGTCCGTAAGTCGTATCCATGATGGATAGAGGGAAGCTCAAGTTCCGCTCTACCTCACTCCATTTAGGAAGCACCGACACCCAAATCTTGTGTCATTTTAGTGTCGTGTCTGATATGTACAGGACTCTCTCTCTCTCTCTCTCTCTCTCTCTCTATATATATATATATATATATATATATATATATATATATATATATATATATGGGAGCGGATCAAAAGCCCCCCTTAGAAAACCCCCTAAAAAACTCCCTCACTCTAATTCGTAATATTAATGTTAATATTAATGTTAATGTTAATATTAATGTTAATATTAATGTTAATGTTAATATTAATATTAATTTTTATATATTTTTTTATATTAATGTTAATGTTAATATTAATGTTAATATTAATTTTAATGTTAAGTTTGATGTTAATTTTAGTATTTAATGTTAATATTAACATTAACATTAATATTAACATTAATATTAACATTAATATTACGGATTAGAGTGAGGGGGGTTTTTAGGGAGTTTTCTAAGGGGGGCTTTTGATCCGCTTCCTATATATATGTGTGTGTGTGTGTGTGTGTGTTGCCAAAATTGGTGTCATGTTGTATCTGAATCACTGCAATGTACCATTCTGTTTCTGTTAGTAAGCTGCTGTGGCTTGAATTGTGTGCTTATAAGACCAATCCAGCTTGCTTTTGGGAAAGCTGCTTGTGCTTTGAGCACTGTTCTAATAGGCGGCCGCCTAGGCGTCTAGTGTCCGCCCGATGTTCGCCTAGACGCCTGCCTAGTGCCTCCTGCTTGACTATGCATGTTTTGGGGTTTTATGGATTTTTTTTGCAATTTTCAGTAGGTTTTTGGATTTTTTTTCCTATTTTTTGAACTGCCTAGGAGACCGCCTAGGCACGCTAGGCGGCAGGTGCCCGCCTAGCGTTTTTCACAACCTTGGCTTTGAGTATTATCTTTAAACCATTCCATGTTTCTTTTTAGGTCCTGCTTTTGCTTTAAATGTCCTAATTCTTTACCACTTGCATGTTGCTCTTATTAACTGCGACAGGTGCTCCTAACGACAAGTGACTGGGATGAATGCAACTTCTGGCTTGCAGCTTTGAAGCGAATGATCAAGACAAGGCAGAATGTCAGGATATGAGTGTCTGATGGCCATTGTTTCATAGATGAGACGATAGTAGTGTACACAGTGATTGCCATTTCATTCTTCCCTAAAGAGAATTGGTTGTTTTTTTTAGATCTACAACTTTTTCCATACGACTTGGAGTCTTGTGGTGCCTGGTCGTATTAGCTGCATTTGAACTATTTAGTTCCTGGTCGGATTAGTATAAATCCTAAATGTGTGGTAAGTGGTCATCTGATTTTGATAACAATTTTGTGTTATAGGGTTCAAGTTTTATCCATGATTTGTGGACCGTGTAATTTTGAAACATAAATGTGGACGTTGAATTCCATCTTTTGGTGTCTACTATTTTGGGCCTTTGCCATTATAACTTGCTTATTCTACTTTATTACGTTATTTGGTTGTGTGCATAACCCAACGTTAGTCATTGGATATTTCCGTACACTTGTAGTGTTTGAACTAAAATATTGAACGTTATATTAGTTATATCTAGCTAGGTATGATCGTGTCAACTGAATAGAGATATTTAGAGGTTAAGATCACATGGTGATCCATTGGAAGCCTTTTGGTTATTATAAAAATACAAAGTGGGAAACTCATTGAAGGTTCTTGAATATAAACATAGAATTCATATTTCTTTTCGTAGTTAAGCTAGACTACATGTTGAAGGTCTATCATGTCATGCAAATTGACAGATTCGGTGTTTGCCTTCAAACGAGTAGATTTCAATTTTTTTAAGATTTGACTATTCTTTGTATGAAGCCATGGTAATGATGTTGGCATACAGTTCCTCAGTAACTAACGTGGCCTTCGAGGCACTCCAAAGTTCTTCGAAAGCTAACGTGCCCTCAATGGAAGCAACAATGTTCCTCGTGGAATATGAAATTCCTTAGGAACTAACGTGATTTTTTGCAAAATTAGCCAAAAAGCTTCTGCAATACCCATTATTATCCTCTGCGGCATTCAGACCATTCCTCGTGGAACTAGTCACACATATTCTTAGCCTTGTGGTCAGGGGAGCTCTATTGAAGTACCACCCCGTAACTTAGAATTTCGCTAGAAGCAAAGGTTGCGGAAGTCTGCCAAAAGCAAACTCTGTAGAATTTGCCAGAAGTAATGGCTGCGGAAGTTTGCCAGAAACAAAAGCCGCAGAAGTTCGCTAGAAGCAAACGACCAAAATAGAGCAGCTTCGCAGAATAGAGCTGCCCCGTGAAATAGATAGCTCCGCGAATGGAGCTACCCTACAGAATATATAACCAATCTCCACGAAGTAGAGCTGTATCACGGAACATAGCAGCTCCACGGAATAGAGATGTCCTGCGGAACATAGTAGCTCTACGCGATAGAGATGTCCAACGTTAAATAACAACTGCGCAAAGTCGAGAAATTCCATGAAACAGAGCAATACTTTGCTGGATATAGCAACTTTGCAGAATGACACAACTCTACGAAGTCTAGCTCAGTAGAGCACTGCCTCGTGGAATCTAATTTCCCCATTGCAAATTAGACTCGAAAATTATATAGGTCTCGGTGGCTTCGCCCCTGAACCCGTACGAAGGGCGCTTCCCCCTCGACCCCCTTCCGTTGACCAAGGTCCCTTTGACCTCCAGTAACAAACCCGAAAGTATCATACTGGAAGAAGGCTTTCAAAATTTAGCCCTATGTCCGATTGGCTTCATATAATTGTAGAATTATAGTTTTAGTTGTACTTGCTTCAATCATGACTGATAATGTTGTAACAACTGTAGACGATGTGATTTGCCCCAAAATCTATGTTGAGTATATTGGTGACACTGAACGTATCACACCACTATTCCACATGACCGAAAGTCGTCACTGGACATGATGACATACAAGTCTAAATTGCATTTGTACAAGGCAAGAACCAACACGCTTGATAAAACAGTCTAAGAAACAAAGTCGTTACGATAAAAATAAGCAAAATAGTTGATACACATAAGATATATGAAAAATGATTCCCTTTATTGATAATTTGTATTAGAATTACAACAGCTCTAGGCCAAAAGAACAACTCGATTACCAACACTAGATCTCATTAAAAAGAACGATGCCATAAGGCTTACAACTCGTGAAACTAATACAATCAACGATATTCCATATATTGTGTGCTTTATTCATAAATAATAATCTCTCTAGTCGAACATCTTGAAGTGTCAACCAAGCTCCAATGCCTTAGCACATCCAAGCAGCTCCCCGCATCTGTGGAGTTGGGATCAACACATTGGGGAATGCACTAATAAATGTCCTTAACCCAACTCACGTAAAACCAACACGGTTGATTATGTGAGAGCAAACAAATTATTAAGTGATCTTTCTAATCTTACCTTTGGATCAATTAATAATTTATAACATGCATGTATATATAAGCATAAAAGTGTCACTCAACACACTAGATCTTACCAATACGATCATCCCCTATCATCATTCACAATATATAAAGGTGTCATAAATGTTGGTATTTTTGCCTTTGGACTAGTGTAAAATAGTCTCACATCGGCTACACCACAAAGTGGGTATCTCAATATAATGCTTTACATGTGTTGAGGTATGTACATGGGGTGTGGTGGAGCACATGTGAGTGCCATGTAGGGGTATTTTTCTAGGAGAAAAAAAGGATTAACTCCTCAAATAAAGCATGTACATTTTTTGTCGCTCGGACTTGGACTAGGGCACGGGCTCAAGGGTGCAAAGTCGTGTGTCGTGCATGCATGGGCACGTACATGAGTGTAGGCGCAGACTGGCACACGACTCCACTGTTTGTGGGATGATCTAAATTAAACTTTTTTTTGAGTGTTGGTATTTTAGTCACATCGGATAGAAGAAGATGTGGAGTTTCCATCCCTCTCTATAAATAGAGCCCCCCTGGCCTCCTTTTAGAGACATAAAAATTAAAGATAAAAGGAGTCCGTTGAGTCCAGAGTCTGTTTGAGTCACGAACAAGAGTTCACTACAAGCGTTCCAGAAGTTCTTTGTGAACTTGTTGGTTCATGGGAGCAGATCGCTGCAGACGAATCTTGCTTTGAGCAACGGTGATCTTTATCACTCCAGCAAGAATTGTTTTTCTTTCTCTTCTTCCTCTTTAAGTCTTCTATAAGTTGTAACCCGCTCTGTCTGCCTGCAATTGCGATTACAAGTGTCACCCTCATTTTTCGTATTTCCTGTATTTCGTATTTATATTCGTATCTGGAATTTGGCATGTATTTTTTTCTCGACTTGTGGAATTTCGGTATTTCTCGTATTTTGGGTTTTGTCCTGGCTCGGTTTTAATTGGTTTTGGGTTGGTTGGTTTGGTTTGGTTTAATGAGTATTGGATCACCATAGCCTATGCTCCTCCCTCATTTCCACCACATCCCACCCTCTTTATATCCCCACCTACCACTCTCTCTCTTCATTACCACCACCATTAATTTTCTTCTTCTTCTTCTTCTCCTTCCTCCACAACTCTCCACCCATAGGCAAGTGCACCTTGCCATCACTTGAGAACTCTATGTTATTTGTCCATTAGCTAGATTAGGACATGGTGATCAATATTAGAACTTAAAATTTTGTGATTTGGAGTCTCCATTGTTCTAGATCTAAGTTATTTCTATTTTCAGATTTTGCATGGTTTGATCTATTTTGGTTGGATATTTATGGGTTTTGATGTTTCCATGTGGAAGAGATTTTGATTTCACCCAAGTTAGAGCTTTGGAAATCCGGATTTGGAGTTCGGATGGCCAAGTTGTGAGCTTTTGAAGCTTGAGTTCAACCATGGTGTTCTTGCTGTTTGGAGAAGACAGTGAGCAGTGTGCAGAGCTTCTTAGCTTACGCCACTGAGCCTTGGATACGCTTCCTGTTGGAAGCGTGTCTCCTGCGTGCGTGCTTTTGTGCGTACGCTGCTCCCCTGAGCGTGCGTGACTTTTCATGTACGCTGCTCCCCTGAGCGTGCGTGACTTTTCATGCACGCTGCTTCCTTGAGCGTGCGTGACTTTCATGTACGCTGCTCCCTTGAGCGTGCGTGACTTTTCATGTATGCTGCTCCCTTGAGCGTGCGTGACTTTTCATGCACGCTGCTCCCTTGAGCGTGCGTGACTTTTCATGTACGCTGCTTCCTTGAGCGTGCGTGACTTTTTACGTACGCTACCTTGAGTGAGCCTGCGTGACTTTTCACGTACGCTGCCTTGAGTGAGCCTGCGTGACTTTTTACGTACGCTGCCTTGAGTGTGCCTTGGTACGCTGCCTTGAGCGTGCCCTGGTACGCAGACTTGAGCGTGCCTTGCGTGCGTGACTTTTACGTACGCTGCCCCCTGACCCGTATTTTGATATTTCATTAGATATTTTACGTCCATTTTATATCCTTACGCCTTTTTGTCATGAACTTGATAATCACGAATTTACTTGATATGTTGGAATTGATAATTGAGCATGACCTGATAGGTGGCCCATCGTGGCGCATTCCTGACTAGTACACTTGATATGATAACCTGACCTGATACATCTTGAATAGCTGTTGCGACGGCTACCTGACATGACATGACCTGTATAATTAATCCTGACACCGTGGGCGATTGTGCTTGTACAAATAATCCAGTCATGTCTTGCATCATGTCTAGGAGGGGACTCCTGAGTACCACGGTCAGGAGTACCTACTGAATTGGACTAAGGTTAATAATTAGTATAATTCACTAGTCATGAAGAGATGTTCCCCAGTTACAGGCGATCCCGTTATCCCGACCGCAAATGATTGGACTTGTAGCCTGCCGACGAGTAGGGCACATTTCCAGCCTACTGTTATGTGGGGCACCCACCATTGTCACTTAAATGAACCCTATTGTCACTCTAATGCATTGTACTCTCCAGATTGTCACTATAATGATTGCCTGGATAACCTGGATAGCTGCAGGGCCTGTGACTACTTGGAGCATCTCATTACATCTTGATAGTAACTAGGATTGTGATAACCCTAGTTAGTTAATGTAGAAAGCCGTAGGCAATGATTGGCCGTGATTGCTTGGATGGAGTCTAGTCTAGTATAGTATTGTCTAAAATTGATTCATTGTAAGATTGTACAAGAATGATTGAATGATCGTCACTCCAGATTGTCACTATAATGATCGTCACTCCAGATTATCACTATAATGATTGTCACTCCAGATTTTCACTATAATGATTGTCACTTAACCTGATTTCTTATATTTATCTTGCCGATAAATGGTGAGAAAAACCAAGTTCGATTCAGACGAAGGGTTACAACCCCGGTCCTTGTTTGATTTACGGGTTGTAACCTAGCTATCTGAATAGTCCCATGGTCATCTCATCGTATATCATCCTGTCATGCTTTTCCAGATGTCCTGTCTTTCAGTGATTCTATTCAAGATTGTCTTTTATAATTACCCATCATGCTATTCTTAAACTACTGCCTTTTATTATGTAATTATATTATTGTGCTAATTTGCTGGCTTTTGTTCTCATTTTGTGGCCTCCTTTGTGGCACTTGCTCTTTCTGGAGTCTGACCCAGCTGGTTTTGTATGGCCAGATACCGGAGCGGCAGCAAAAGATCTACCTGTCTTCCAGTCCGATGGTGGTCACCAGGCGTAACCAGGGCAACGAGTGGGTTTTATTTTGCTCTCCCACTCCCTTGTAAAAATATTCTTTTGAGGCGTTTAGCCGCCGAGCAAGTGTTAGCTCGTTTGCAACTTTATTTACTGTCTGCCTACGGGCTGTAAGCATGATTGGCAACTCGAGGTTGATCATGTATGACTTAACTCTTGCTAGTCCTTACATTTTGTACGACTAGCTTCATGATCATCTGGATATGTAATGTTTGGGACGCCTTACAATTGTATATTTGGTGATCTGATATCTTGTGATTATTATTAGTTGGTTGAGATTGAGACAATAGGATAATTTATGACCTTAAGAGACTGATGGCTTGTAGATAAACCCTCACATATCTAGACAGCCGTGACCGTATAGCGGGGTGGATCCCATTCCGTTATACGTAGCTGGCTATGTCTGCCCCCGCTCTCCAGTATTCTGGTTCTGGGGCGTGACAACAAGGAAGAGCGTGAGGTTATTATGTCAAGTTGTAATTACTGGTTCCTAAAGAGGCTTCAAGTTCTTCTAGAGAGCAAACTTGTTTGCATGGATCTCCGAAGTCCGAACACTCGGAACATAGAGCAAACTTTTTTGCTTGAGGTCTATGCTTTCGATCATTACTCAGAATAGAGAGCAAACTTGTTTGCTTGAGGTCTCTATTTTTATCGTTACTCAGAACAGAGAACAAACTTGTTTGCGGGAGGTCTTTGTTTTCTGATTGTTCTTTTATCGAGATATGTTTCAGGTATAACAATCTCAAAGCAAGATTCATCCGATGGAGAACTTTCGTGGAGGTCTTCTTATCACAAGTTTTAACGAACTTGAGAAGATTTACGGACTACACTTCTAGCATTCTGACGAGGATGTTCTTTGTCAAATGGTGGATGTGTGATTGGGCACCTACACATGACTGATGCTGCTGTGAAGTTGGCACTATGTGTGTTCAAGCAACAATATTGGATGAAGATTTAATCGTGTGCAAGTTGTCGCATGGAAGATGTCCAAGGCAGTTGCAGTTCGAATATATGTACTTTGTAGGCGCATGGCAATTTATGCGTCCAGCAGACTCGGAACAGACTCGACGCATGGCAGTCTCTACGCATAGTACCATAGGCGCATGGTGATCTCTGTTCCTTGCAGGCTTATACGCATGATGACATATGTACGTAACTACATATGTGCATAGTGGTACGTATATGTGCATGACTTCTTATACGCGGTCAGCATATGCACGTGGGATTCTGCACATTTGAGCACATTCAATTGCTCCAGCCAGTAACAGTGTAGAATGAAGTCAGCTTCATCTCTTCCCAAGCCTGATTGGATCTGTTGCTCTTGTGGATGGAGGGCTATTTGAAGAAGGATGACAAATCATATTTCTATCCAAAATAGCAAGATATGTCTAAACTTGGTTGATTTGATTAATTAACTTGGTTGCTATGTATACAAAGGTTGAGTCATCTAGTATGGTGGCTGACTAGTGGCGAACACTGGTGCATCTGGCTACGTGTGCTCTAGATGGAGCTGTTCACCTAGGACGAGCCTTTATATGACGAAGGTCTCGATGGCGAACATATTGCTAACAGAAGATCTGATGATAAGACAGTGGTTCTGGACCACCAACATGGACACTGGAATGCGAGTAACATGCACCAGAGGTTTCCTATAGTCTAATCTTAGGAAGTCTGTTGTCCGATACAGTCTTGAAGATGGACATTCATACTAGATAGATAGTGATTTCTTGGCAAGGAAGATTATTCGGAAAGGTGTTCATACTGAAGGGATATTCGAACTTCTGCTGATGTCAATGGAGTTTTCTCATTGAGTTGTGAAAGAATAGACTAGGACATGTGCTATGTGATAGCAGTCTCAAGATGTCTAGTCTAGGTCTTATCTCCAAAATATGTGGATAAGGAGGTGGAGGAATATGAATTTTGTGCAGGGACAAAGGCTGTCAGGAAGCTGCTCAGACGATTGAACCAAATTACAGATCTTCTGAAGTTAGTGCACTTAGAAATCTTTGACTTTTATTAATATTCCACAGAGCCAGGTTGAAGTATTTCTCAAAGTACACGTTCGCATGTCTTCTCAAGTCGAAGGATGCAGCGTTCAAGAAGTTCAGGCACTTCAATGCTAAAGTTGAACGTCTAGCCAATCGACAACTCAAGAGACTAAGAAGTGATTGAGATAGAGAGTAATGTTTTCTTGGATTCACATAGTTCTGCAATGAATATAGAATTAGCTATGAAATGTCTGCTCGGTAGTCTCTTTATATACTCATGATTGATCAATGTGGAGAGTATCGTTTTCTTGGATTTCTATTATTCTACTATGAACATGGAATTGGCTATGAAACGACTGCTCCGTAGTATGTCTAACCCAAAGGAGTTTTAGAGAGGAAGATCAGGACGCTGTCAGAGATGATGATATCTACACCACGGATCTTTCAATATGCTTCTGGGGATAGATTGCGTGTATAGCTATATTTATTTCTAAATAAAATACCGTTCACATATTTGATAATAAATTTCATTAATATTGGTGCAAGGTTAGACCTGACTTGAATATCATTCTTGTGTGGGGATGTCTGGTGTACATGAAGCTTTCAGATATCAAGATTCAGAAGTCAGGGACGAGGACCAAGAAGACCGTATTTATGGGATAAGTTGTTGACTGCTACGCTCTAAGATCTCTTGATATTGTATCATTTATATCATTAAGTCTCGCGACACAGAATTTATTGAAAATAAGTTTGCTAGGGACAAGAATATTGTTCTTACCGATGTTCCAGAGAGCATTGTTGGTGCCCTAGAAGCAAGCACTTCCAAATAAGTAGTCTAGGAGAAGGTTGTCCTTGCGAGTGTGGACACACACAAAAAAGAAGAAGAAATACTGTCTTTTTTTATTGGCGCAAGGCACCACAAATCAAGTACGCTTGAGAGATCCTGCGCTAAGGATCTCCGAGAACAAAAAGAATTTTGGGGAATATGACGATGGAGATCAAGCGGCAGTTGCTCCTTTACTCTGTTGACACTCTGATTACAAAAGTGGGAGAAAATCTAAGAAAATTGCTAACTCTTGGCTCACTGGCAAGAAGTGCAGCAATTTGGCTCTTGAAAATGCTCTCCGTTCTCTGTTTTGAAGAGGTATGAGACCCCTTTTTATAGTCATTTCCATGCTGGAATGATGTTATGCGTCCACATGAGAAAACATACTAGTTTTCATGTGGGCGCATGGTCCTGCTTTGGGCGCATATGGTGTAGGCGCATGCAGACTACGTGATCGTAGGTTGATCGTGGTATTGACGTGGCCGCATGCTTCGGTGCATGACTGCTCGTGGAGACTGACGTGGCCGTATGCTTCGGTGCACGATTGATCGTAGGTTTGACCGAGTCGAGGGCTGTTCTGGCTTGGGCGCATAGCCTGAAACAGGGTTATGCACCCCTTTCTGATGGAGCCTAGAGTGGGCGCAAGGGCGCATAGCTCACTCTGGTGACTTGGGCGCATATGACGTCACTGGTGACTTGGGCGCATATGACTTCACTGATGACTTGGGCGCATATGACTTCACTGGTGACTTGGGCACATATGTCTTCCCTGGCTTGGGTGCATGGTTGTCAAGTCTGCTAAAATTTTCATGCTTCTACAATACCCCTTCAAAGTTTTCGATACTTGAACGAGTTCAAAATACTTTGAAAAGAAGCATGGACCATCTTCTCGTGATGCAGTAGGCGCATAGCATAGCTCTCCCACTGGGCGCATAGAGTTTGGCCAGTCTGTCAGAGAGATGGCTGTTGAGATCTTCCTCGAAAATCTGAACTGACAGATTCATCGGGGTAGAATTTGAAGAGGTCCATCCTTCATGCGTTATCCATGTCAGCAAGTGGCATTCGCATAATGTGCAAGAGACTGGGTCTTCACATGGGCGCATAAGTCGTAGTGGGCGTATAGTGCGCAGTGGGCGCATAGGTGCACAGGAGTAGTGGGCGCATAGTGGTTGGCCCATGCCTATAAATAGGCCTTGAAGAGAGAGAAAAATTCATTATTCTCTTTTCTCTTAGAACTTTCAATAGACTTTTCATCTCCTCTCTGTACGAACCATGTCTCCTAAGGCCGCCAAGAGATCTACGAAGGGCAAAGGGGCTGCACCGAGTGGTTCTCCTCCTGCGACAGCGTCCTCGCCAGTCCAAGACCCGATCCTGGGTGAGGCTACGCTTCAAAACAAAGTCTTGAGCGTTAATTTACAACGCTCAAACTTTTCTTCTGCCTGGGCGCATGCGTCCAAGGCAACATGCTTCTGTGATCATTCATATGCGCCCACAGAAGCATGCACCAATACTGTGGTGTGTTATGCGCCCACATGTTGCTATATATTATGCACCCACATGCTGCTGCATGTTATGCGCCCACATGCTGCTGTATGTTATGCGCCCACATGCTGTTTTGGGCGCATAACCCTTTAGGCGCATAAGATTCCCCCAGCACTTAGTTTTTCCTGCAGATTATGAGTCTGACTTTCTCTTCTGTCCTTGCAGTTAACATGTTTGTCCCAAAACTTGATGGAATCCCTTTCGGCTCTGCTTGTCAAGTCCTCGGCACAAGTCTCATAACCAACATGGTCAACAAGGTTCATACCATGATCAGTCATAACCAGCCTACAGAACGGACACTTGCCATACTTGAACAGGATAAGACCTTCTTGAAGCAGATGATTAACGATGTGAAGTTCTTGCTTGGAGGGGCACGTCGTTTCAAGAAGCCGTACTTCCTGTTCGGCGACAGTGTAGGGTTCAAAGATGGCGAGACGATACGCTTGAGAAACCCATTGGTGGTCAGGCTGAACAATTAGAGGATATGGCTACCGTCAATGGAGCGTCAGTATCCTTTGTCTGCTTTTACTGTCTTAGCCGTGCGGCGACGGATGAAGTGGGAGCTAACTCCTGAGCTTCCCGGGGTCGTCTACGGAATAATACAGTTTGACTCAGGAGATCGGAAGAAGGACACTTTCAAGTGTGTCCGGGGCTCTACATCTTACTCTACGAGGGGGCTGCAACCTGGTGCCGTAATGAACGACATTCTGACTGACCTCCACCCTTATGCTGTAATCTGATGATGTCGGGGGACGTGTCGTATCCCGTAAGAAAGATGCGGATGGAAGGCTGGAGGTATCCAGCTTCATTCTGGAGCAACCACACTGGCTGGGTGCTTTCCACGTATGAAGCCACCTTGAAGACTGCTAGCTTTTTTTATGCTATTAGGGCCACCCAATATGGCGTAAGGGTCAACTGGCCAATATTTGTCTCTTTGGCAGAGTTATATAACCTTCACACTTGTACTTTCTTTACTCCATGCGGGGAGATGGGATTGGCTCTCCACGAGATACAGGAAGTGTCGAAGCTTCCCTGAGGCACGGAGCCGTATGAAAAGTACCTGCCTTATGATGAGGAGCTCCGAGATCTGGAGAATGAGAACTCCGAGATGATTGATGTATACAAGGAGTTACTCTGTCACCTCATCATCTGTCATAGGATCAACAAGAAAGGGAGGACCAAGGGGGCCAATCCCCATACAAGAGCTTGGACGGGCTACGTCTTCGTTCAAGGAGAAGGAGAGGATCCGGCCTCCTTTTTGATTTTAAAACCTATGACCAAGTCCGAGATAGAAGTTCGGATGGCAGATTATGATACGGCGGATAGTGAGGACAGTGATGATCCTGAGGGGAAGTCCCCGATCGGCCACTACTTCCGTCAAGCTGAATATCCATTGTCGGAGAAAGCTGTGCTGGCAGCTTTCTTGATGGTCTGGCTTTGTGATTGCATAGTCCCTGGGGGTTCAGGGACTATTGAGAGGATGAGCCGGAGCATAATACTTTCGGCTGTGAAGCTGGCGTTCGGATACCGTCTTGCCTTGCTTTTCGCGATTGTCTGTGCCACTGGACGGGGTATACGGGACTTTGTTAGAAATGCGGTGACTCCTGAGGGCAGATCCAACTTCACTCGGACCGAACTTTCGTATCATTTTTTGATGGGGTGGCTGCTATTACATTGTCTTACCCAGATAAATGCTGCGCCGGTGGCGGACTCTTTGGCGGGAGATGCTTTTTTTTGCAGATTCTGTGATGCGGATTGGGCCGTCACTGGTGTACCCGCTTGCAGAAAGGCTTTTAGCTTTTTGTACAATTATGAGTTTTTCAGGGTATCCCCTCCGTCCGACAGCGGTAGTACAAGAGATATCTTAGTGGATGAGGGAGTTCATGCCACTAGTTTGACTGCTGGGGCGTTTCACTGGCTTCAGTCTATTAGACCATCGTATCTGGTAATCAGAAACATGAACCATGTCTATCTGGAGCCATACCTGCCGAGTCATTTTGCGTGGCAGTTTGGCTACAGCCAGCTCCTTTTGGAAAATGCTAGCCCGCATTTGGAGTCAATAGGCAATTTAATTGACGGAGCGCATGCCTGGATGTATTACAATACCGGATGCACGGGGGCAATCTTCATCCTGCCCTTGGATAAGCCTGAGACCCACCTGTGCTATGCTGCCGCCAAATTTTATGTTCAGATCAATACTTTTCATCCCCGGTATGATCGTGACCAGAGCTTGATATTGGGGACTCGATTTAGCCCCCTTTCTGTGACACGTGCTCAAAAGGCGTCGAAGGGCCGTAAGAAGGAGAGCGCTGCTCCAACCGTGAAGCCAGCCGCAGTAACACGGCCGAAAGCTATCCATAGGGAGCCGGCAGTGCCTACAAAGGAGGATACGAAAGATGATGCTGCTGCTCCTCCCAATCCTCCTTAGAAGAGGAATGCTTCAACTGAATTGGCCCAGGAGCCAACTTTAAAGAGGAAGAGAAAGACTGTCGCCCTAAGGAGAGCCAAAGAAGTGGGTGCTGGCTCACCTTCCTTGAGAAGGTCTTTTCGATAAACTGGAAGAAGTGGAACGGCATCGCGGGCCGTTACTGTTCGGGAGGTAGATCCCTTTCTAGACTCCATAGCCGTTTTGGTCAAACCGTTAGGAGTTTTCTCACCATTACGTTTGTCCTTTGCATAGGACCCTGAATTTGCAGCTGAGGCAGGTGTCTCCTCATCTGAGGAAGTGGACGTAACAACAGTGTCTGTAACACCCAGTTTTCCAGATAAGGGTAATTTTGAAATTTTGTAATTATAATTATAATTTATTGATATTTATTTCATATTATGATTTTTGATGATTTTTAATCATTTTTAAACTATTTAAAATCATGACTTGTGATTTGGTGTTTTGCTAGTGTAATCCTAGAGAGAAGTGACCTAGAGCCTAGCCATGTGATTATGGTATTTCATTTATCATTTCTATTATAGGGGTATTTTTATCATTTTTCATTTAAGAATATTTTTGAAATTATTTATTTATTTATAATGTTATTTTGGGGTTAATTGAGTCGGGTTCGAATTTCAGCTCAATCCGACTCGAAACGGAGACCCGGGGTAGTTTTGAGTCTAGTAGGCCCACACACTAGTTAGTCATGGCCCACATGCTAATTATTTTAGTTAGTGACTAGGCTAATTTATTTGGATAGGATTAGTGTGATTAGTGTTTTAGGAATGACTAAACTAGCCCCCGACTTAAACTCATCCAATATTTTAACTAATAGATTAGTGTAGGGGTATTTTGGGCATTCCACAATAGGACAAATAGCCCTCCATGGCCGGCCACTTAGAGTGGATAGGCTTTGGTCATTCATCATTATCTCTTCTTCATTCTCTCTCTTGTTCTTCCCCAAATTAATTTAGAGAGAAATCCCTATCATTTTCTCCACCAAATCAACCCCTTCTTCCACCAAATCTTCTTCATTTCTTCTCTACTCCATGAAAGGAAGGAGCTAGCCAAGTTTGGGAGGATTCGGAGCTCGTTCGTGTCCTTTTGGAATCTCTACGTGTCGGTGTCGGGTCGGAAGATTTTTTCCTTTGAATCTCTCTCCCGGAAGGTATAATCTCTCCTCTAATCCACCCCAACATGCATATAGGATTATTTTGAACCCATAGGAATAACCCCCATGGTTGTGTCTCCATTTGTGTCCATTTTGTGTCCATTTGGACACTTGTAGAGGTGTCCAATGTGTAGGATCGTGTCCTAGTGGGAAAACCCCTATTTGGACACATGTAGATTTATTAGATATTGATTTAATGTTGTTTTAATATTTATTCTCAGATTTCTAGGTGTTTAGGGATGTGTTTTCCTAAGTATCATATTGTATCATGTTATTAAATCTATATATGTATATATATATATATATATGGTTGTATATATATATATTTATATATATATATATATATATATATATATATATATATATGTATATATATATTATGGCTTATATATATATGTATATATACTATGGTAAATAATATGGTGTGATATTTGTGTTTGGTTGTGGGTGGTAGTTTCGGCCAAGGAGGAGAGTTTGGTTGAGTGGTGGAGTTGATATGTATGTGTGTTTGTATAGAGGGAGGGGGAAAGAGTGTTAGATTGTGAGAGTCATGGAGTTATATGTGAATGTGTTGTAGGGAGGGTATTTGAGAGTTTGTGTGAGAGGGGAATGAGAGTGGAGTTGAGGGGGGAACCAACTGCTAACAGCAGTAGGTTCAGCAGCAGGACACCCCTTAACAGCCTAATGACAGCCCCCTACAAACCCCCATTACCTGTCCTAAAACAGTCCCCAAAAACCCCACCATTCAGTCCCTCAATCTAGCCCCTATAGCAACCAAATTTCAGTCCTATCCTAGCTCCCAAACCTGTCATATTTTAGTCCCATACACCATCCACATTAGCCTAAACTTGTCCCAAATTTCAGTCCACTTTAGCACCTAAGAAACCTGTCATTTAGCTGTCCTAACACAGCCATGTTAGCTGTCCTAAAACCATGCCAAAGCAGCCCCCCATTCAGTCCAATATACACCCCTACAAATTAGCCCCTATATGCTCCCATATGCTGTCCCCAAACTCCCTGTTAACAGCCCAGAACAGCCCATCAAACCACCACCAAAACCATCCTATTTCACCCACTAATCAGCCCCAAGACAGTCCATAAACACTCTATATGACTGTCCCAATGACAGCCATGTAGGCACCCTTAACCACTATTTTCCTGTCTCAAAACCAGTCCCTAAATCAGTCCCCACATAGTCCATATGGCTGTCCCCATAACCAGCCTATTTGATGTCCAATTCAGCCCCTACAAAGCCCCACAAATCAGTCCCTACATTCACTTTTGTGTGTGTGTGTGTGAGCCTACATATGTATTTGTGTGTGCCTATAGGAGTTAGCCTATATATAAGCCTAGGTGAAAGCCTATATGAGTGTGGTATCATGAGTGTTGTGTGTGAGTGAGTTGTGTGGGTGAGTGCTAGAGTGATGTGAGGATAGTATATGATATTGGTAAGGTAAAGGGGTATAGTAAACCAACATGTATTCTAACATAGGCTAGATACCTAGGATACCTATATTTCTTGGTAGGTAAACCTTAGATAGGATAGTATCTAGCTACCCTAAGGAGCCTAGGCTAGTATCATGGGTATTAGCGGGGTTTCCTTTGTGTTGGGTAAGGTATCGGGATTTACCTTGGTAAAGGTAATGTGAGTTTTACCTAGAAATAGGATATTTGTGTTTAGAGTTTAAGGTATGGTTAGAATTAGGCTCTCTTGGTTGGTAATGGTTAGGATTAGTGCCCTTATACTAGTTTTGACCTCGGTTGACCATTTTGACCAAAAGTCAACAAAAGTCAACCGAAAGTCAAACTTAGCCTATAAGTGACTAGAATTGACCGAAACCAAACCAGAGTTGACCAGTTGACTGAAAGTCAATAGTTAGTAAACATTTGACTAGTTTGACCTAGGATTGACCCAGGGTTGACTCAGTGTTGACCAGAGTTGACCAGAGTTGACTTTTTGACCAAAAGTCAACTGTAAGTCAACCCTTGACCCAAATTGACCTAGTTTGACTTGGATTGATTTCCTGTGATCTTGTTTGACCTTGGTTGTCCTAGTGTGACCCAGTTTGGCTTAGTATGATCTAGTATGACATAGTTTAGCTTGGTGTGACTTGGTTTGGCCTAGTTTTGACTTAGACTTGCATTTCATGACTAGATTAGCTTTTCTTTCATTATTAAACCCTGTTTGGACTCATGGCATCTCATCTATAGGTCTGTGATTACTCTGAGCGTCTGTTCACTTTATCAGCTTAGGACCACAGGCGAGTACATTCTCTGATCATTTCATATCCTGTTAGAATTATTCTCCTGCTTTAGATTATTTTACTTGATGCTGTCACATTGGTCACACAGATTAGTACTATATGGATCCTTTCTTGAGATGTTATCCCCTCAGGGAGCATCGGATACTACATGTTCTGTGTATTTCACTTACATTGTGTATCACTATGCTTCATGGTTCATTGAATCACTTGTGACATGTACTCTCATGATCACAGAGTCTTCCTTGAATCACCCATTTATGGGCATTCCCAGAATCACCCATTTATGGGCCTACCATGTATCACCCCTTGTGGGCCATTGCATAGATCGTAACATAATCTGGCTAGATCCTTGTGTATTGATTGGGGTACGGGGGAGTAGAAGTAGACATGTGAATAATATCCAAGTAGTGTAGTTCTCAAAATCACTCCATAGTATAGTTTCCAGAATCTTCTATGCCATTTACATGTCTATATTGTACTCTGACTCACTAGCCACTGTTAGTTCTCTATTTATAGTAGATATTTCTATTATAGTTCTCTCTCTGTTTACATTCTGTACTTTCTTTCAGTTTCCTGTATCTTACTCTACTGCATGATTATATTTTTTAACCTTCTATGATCTGTTGAGATGTATTGTGCTCGCTCCTGTCCTGACTGGACCTGTTGATAAATTTTACAGATAGCTTGGAGGTTGCCTGCTAGCCTAGAGGAGACACAGTAGAGGTTGTATAGATGGTTATTTCAGTTATCTTGAGTTGTATTTATTTTATGGATTACTGTATTTGAGATTTGAGATATTTTTTGGGTTTGTGTATCTTAGACACTTAGACTTCTATCTGCTGTATCTCTCTTGTGGATTTCATATTTTATCTATCTTTTATCATGCTCTACCTTAGATGTGATTGAGAATGTATTGCAATGTCACCTCCATTCGGAGAGTATATACTGTACAGGTACCTTTATATTGTTAGATGTTTGACCTAGGACAGCGTTCTACCGCCGACACTGTGGCGTAGGCTGGACGTACCCATGTCTCGTGCCCTTACTCTAGGGTGCGGGTCGTGACAGTGTCTCCTCCTTGTGCTCGACCAACAGACGACGTTCAGCCTTTCCCAGTCAAGGAGGCTGAATCAAAGGATGACCAGGGTGAATGCCTGGCTTGTGGTGGCGACCAGGGAGCTGGTCCTTCTTTCGATATCTCCCTGGAGGCGATGTCTGAAATCGGGGCCATACTAAAAGAGTTGGACGAGAATCAAGCCCAATCGGCTCATCCTCCTGCGGGTATGTTATCTTTGTGCCTCTCTTCGGATAAGATTTTTCGACTTCGATTTTGCGTGCTCCTCGTGAGGCTGACCATGATTGTATGTTCCATTATAGACAAGAAGAAGGAATCACTCATAAAGATAACCCCAGGCATTGGAGAAGAAATAGAGGTTGTCCCCGGCTCCTCTAAATTTGCTAGTACAGAAGGATCCGTTAGTGAGCTGGTATCGGCTGCAGAAGGAGAGGTTGAGCAGCCTATTGAGGGGGCTGTTGCTGAATCTGCTCCCAGTCCAGCTGGGAGTGTGGAAGATACCCGGCCTGATACCGCTCGAGGCCTTGATATTGTTCTTGTTGAACAGCCTGGGCCTGTTCTCGGTTTTCTAGAAGCCAAGACCGATGACTTAGCCCAAGTTGGCGCTGAGCATGCCGAATGTACGAAATTACGACTCTTTCGCACTCCCCTTTTTTTGGGTACTGATGCATATATTATTTTTTTGCCAGGTTCGACTTCTTGTCAGGCATGTCTTCCTAGAGCGGAAGAGCCTCATCAAGCATCCTCCCCGACGACTTCTATTGAAGAAGATGAGATGGCCCAGGAAGTCGTCAAAGCTTTTTTATTCTGTGCTGAAAGTAAAGCTTACTGGAGTTCTGAATCGGAATGCCGCCTTTGGCCCTGTGAAGGCTGTTGCTGAATGCCAAGTGGCATCCCTTAAGAGCATCACCGGCTATAAAGAACGGGCTAATGCTCTAAGGAAGGTTCTTAATGATCTGGAGGGTCAGGTGGCCAGATTCTGAGATGCCAAACAACGGAGCCCGACGTCGCTGTTCCGTGCAGAAGACGAGGCTCTGATCGTGGCTCTCATAGAGGAGGATGCTACTTTCCAGACAAGGAAGGATGCCCTCGTTCAAGAGATCCGTGAATTGGCTGATCAGTATGGGCAGTTCAACGCTGCAAGTGAGGTACGTGCTGCTTCGAAGAATAAGCTGTCACGACCCGCACCCGCTTTTCGGATATGAAGCGTGTCCAAGCCCAACTTACGCCGCAGTATCGGCGGTAGTACACTGTCTATACACAAGTCACGGCATTCTAGAATCTCATGGTAAACTATATCTCATCTATAGAATAATTATGTCATAATCAAGATCAATGAAGAAGACATGAAACTGAACAATAATAAATATAACTGAATATCAAGAATCAATGTCACGTCAGGTGGAAACAAATCTACTACCAATAGACAAAAAAAATAGAGAAATACATGAAGTAACTAACTGGATAAAAAACTGCTAATCTAGACCACCTCAAATGCAAGCACTGCGATCTGATGCTGGCTCAAACCCTCTCGTATGCTCCTGACTCAACTCGGCTAAACCTGAAAAGATCATCAGGTCCTCAGAGGACTAGCAAGATACAAAAACGAGCCTTTCTAATAGTTTATTATGCATAGAGAAAAATACAGAATAAACAAGTAAAACTGTGCAATAAATAAACACAAATCCGTACACGATCTACACATAAATGAACTGCTGAATGAGGACGATAGAACTCATGTCAAGATGTCAACGGATGATCAAATTGAATACTCGAACCCTCGTCCCTAGTGTGGACTCGCAGGTTTGAACTACTACTAGCCCTCGTCCCTAGTGTGGACTCGCAAGCTAGCATTACCCTCGTCCCTAGTGTGGACTCGCAGGTGTGAACCATATACTACTAACCCTCGTCCTTAGTGTGGACTCGCAGGTTAGCATCACCCTCGTCCCTAGTGTAGACTCGTAGGTGTGGACCAATAACTACTAGCTAACCCTCGTCCCTAATATGGACTCGCAGGTTAGCTTAAGACAGATAACTACTAACCCTCGCCCCTAATGTGGACTCACAGGTTAGCTTCAAGATTTCAAGACACGGAGGTAAAGCAGTTCAGTTCACGACTTCTCGACCTATGGCACGACTCAATCAAGCCACAAATGAACACGACCAATAAGACACAAAGCTAACTGTGAACACGGTCTACAAAGTAATGATACAAATATACAAGCATGATATAAAAGATACATGTCAATAATATAAGAAAACTGGATAATAATAAAAAAAGGCAGTGCATGTAAATAAAGTTGTATAGAAAGGCAAGGTATACTTGCCTTTGGTCCTGAGCTGCTGTCATGGATCACAACCCGTATGGAGATCCAAATAACCTGTTATGAGTTTCGTGGAATCAAACACAATGTTTAAGAGTATAAACTAGCTTATCTATTTAGTTCATGAGGTTTCTAGGTCATTCCCCATATGCTTAAGTTAACCCTTGAAGCAGAGGATCTAGGTTTACTAAGTACTTCCTTGCAATACCACACATTTGGCCTTTCAAGGAATCGTACAGGAAAGTGGTGTCAATGTATATGGTACTTACTCTATTTCAGGCTAGGTGCATTGACTCTCATTGAACCCATATCTCATGTTATTACCTAGCACTTATCTTCCACACATTAATTGATGCACATCCTTAGCTTAGGTATTACACCTGCAACACACACTCTAGTGCTACTCAGACTTGCACATCTATACATGCACAAGCACAGCAGGACAATAACTCATACACACTCTCTAAACCTACTATGCAACACATCCTGCAGTTTACCTGTACTGTAGAAATTCCCCTGCATTCAAAATATCTGGACACAAGGCCTACATGCCAACCCACAAGCTTCATTAGTTCCTAATTGGTTCAGTATGTTGCTTTGTATTAGGATATCCGGACTAAACATACTCAGTCGAATTCAAGGACTGCACTATCAAAGGAAAATTATATTTGATACAGGACCTCACTTTCCTCAAGGGCTGATGTTCTCCATTGGGATTCAATATCAACAACTTGGTAAGGGCAGGACCTGCAGGGAGGTCTGTTATTTCTAGATGATGCTCGAGTACTCCTCCTAAACCATGTCCCATTTCCTGTGCCTACACAGGAACTGAACACTCATGATGAAAGGTTGATACTCCTTCTTATTGTTGTACTAAGACATATGACCTGTTGAGGCCCTATATGAACTCATCCCTATCTACATGACTGGTGCAAAAATAAGTAAACTGGTACAAGCAACATAGAGGACTGAATTAAAGAGAATGTAGTGAAATAAGGAGGTTGGAAACTCAATGACAGTACAGTGAAACCAAAGGTAGGCAGGACCCAAACAATCTGGACTTCAAAGTGAACCATGCCCATGTAAGCTTGCAGTAAAAAGAAAATGCAGGCAGTTCATGCAAGTCTTCTTACCTGTTTGTATCAGACTAACCATCTCATCTGATCATGATACCCTACTGAACCTACCCCATCAATACTAGAGTATGGTCTGGTTGGTTATTCAGGAGTGGTCCTGGCTTGCATATAGGATAGTTGATGTGCACATAAAGATGAATGATTCTCCATATTAGGTTACTATACAAAAAGAAATAATTAATCTCTCCATTTCAGTAATTTCAGGTACAAGAAGTCCTAAAGGCTGCTACTGCACTCATCTTCAGGCCCTAGCCTCGGCCATACCTATTGACACCTAGTTGCCAACTCCTAAGTTTTGTGGTACCAAAATCTAAAGTCCTGATACAGCCTTTCCATGAACCTGTGGGGTTTTGGTAAACCAAAATAGAGGTGAACCATGACCCTTCTTAATGCTACCATGATACACATCTATGTAGGTTGAGTGGTCTGCACAATGGGGGGACAGTGGACTAAAATTTCTTGCAGAACAGAATGGTGAAAGGGCAAATGGTAAATGAGTTTGGGATAGGCTAATATAGGTGACATGAGCTTTTACTTGGTCTGAAAGTTCCCTTCGAAGGAGCAGGGCTTAAACCCTAAATAAGGGTGAATGTCATGACATATGTGGGGCATTACATAGCCTAAAGGGTATGGGCCTTAGGTGCTGATTAAACATGGTTGCAGAACAACTCTAAGGCTAACATGCCATGACTCTACGATGATACATATTACATATGCACCCTTGCTACCATGTCCTGCTACTGAAGGATGGAATGGGGATGGACAATGTACATGAGTCCCTCATGTGATGTACACTCCTGTGTATGGTACCACCCTATACTCTAATCTCCGTTATGACCTGTCTAATACCCACATCACATCTTTCTTATGTATTGATGGCAGGAAATGTCATCCTGTAGGCAGAAGGTAGGAATGTGAGATCAACTGCATACAGAGGCTATACTGGCTGTTCCTAAACTCCCCATTTCCTGTTGCCACTAATTCATAACAGTTACCTGCTTTCTCTAGAAACACACATATACTCTACACATGGTACACATTTAATCCCATCCCCTTACTATGGAGTTCCTTGATGACCAGGCCTCTTAATCTACCACTATACTTCTAATCTCTTGATGTACAAGTAAATAAATACCTAGGACTACAGCTTAATCCCAAAGCCTGCATACCTTCTCCTGTGTTGTCCTGTAGGCATTTCCATTACTGTCATCTACATCTATATAGGCTTGGTTCTCAACTAGTGTCTAAGGCTATGAAGGGAAATCCATATGAACATCCTGTCAATATTTAATGGTACAGGGAAACCTTGTTTCTGCTATCTGCCTCCTTAAAGGTACTGTTAGGACCAACACACAGGGGTCCTGCACCCTAGCCTATTCTAGATGATGTACACAACCTGTGTACCAGTGTAATCTGATAAATGGGTCGAATGACTAAATTTGATACATACACATCTCTCGACCCCAAATGTCAATCTAACACCACCAGCCTCTTCCCTATATCCCTACATCTGCCAACACATCCTCTATTGTCCTGTGTACTCCGTCTAACACACCAGACACCTATATGTCTTGGATAATACATTATCCTAGGGGTTAACCAATAAGTGAAACAAATATGTGATATTGTTTCAGGTTCAGGAAATGTGAAATGCAAGCATCAAGTTAAGGGCTGCATTGAAGTGCTAGGGACTGATACAAATATATAGGGTCATCAACAACCAAAACAGTGGATGGATTCTCAAATAGACTGGACAGAGCAAAGGCAGGTCAGGTCATCCAGTTGAATGGTCATTAGCTATAGATGTCTACCTACTGGCTTCCTACTCTTGCATTTATGGTACTACAAGTATCAGTTTACTCCGGGTCCAAGTCCTGCCCTGCTTACCAGATACTAAAACATGTATCAGAGTTTCCTATGTATCTACCTAGGAATTTCCACAAGCATCTACTACCCATCCTATAGTGTTTTGGTAAAAGAATACAGTAATTAGAAATCAAGAGGGGAAATACTTACCTTTCTTTTATTGGTTTCAACAGACTCGATTTCTCCTTGGCTTCTTCCTCTATTTTTCTCGGTACAAGGGAGAAGATGAGATTCCCAGGTTTTGAAGAGAGGGAAATCGGCTGCCATCCTCTCCATATTTATACATATAGTTTAGATAGGATTGAATCAATTCAATTTGGATTTGGATTGCTCAAGGACGAGGCTTGGATAGGAGAGGGTTTGGTTTGAACGGTTGAACCTATCTATAGGAATTTAAATCTAAGGGGGGGGGGGTCGGTCAGGTTCAAATTCAAAGGACTATTAGAATAGGTTCAAAATAGAAAAGGATTTGAATTCTTCAATCTGTTATTTGAGTTTAGCTCCAAAACACTCGAACCTGCTATTGAGATTAACCCAAAACAGGGTTTATCAACTGCTACAGCAGTGTCGTATTATTTGGGGAGAGTTTTCCTGGGGGTAAATATGAAAAGGAATTTGAATGAGGATATTTGCACCAAATTCCCTGCCAATTCATTTATTACAAATTGAACCCTCTATTATTATTCCAACTAAAACCAATATAAAGCATAACAAGTGCATGAGACAACAATCACTAAAGTAAAATAAAAGAAAAAACAATTTATGAGAGGAAAAATTTGATAAAGGGGTTGACATAAGCTGGTTGCACAGATTACTGAGAAATATAATCACATTGCGCAGATCTAAAGCGAGATTGCTCAGCTGGAGGCCAGCTTGAGGACAACGACGTCTGAACAGGAGGACTATTTGGCTCAGGCTGCTATGACCGCCACAACTTCCGACCACTTAAAAGAATAGCCGGTGAAGTTGGAAGAAGAGCACATGAACCTGATCCCCTTCCTGGATGAAGCTGCTCGTCAAGAAGAGGTGCGTCGTCGAGCTACCGCGAAGTCCGAAGCCGAAATCGTGGCTCTAAGGGATAATATCAATCGATTGTATATCCCTTATATTTTTGTTTGTAACTGTTTCTCTTTTAGCCGTCAAGGCTCTTGTATCTTTTTCTCCGTCTTTTGATAGACGTTTAAAGAATAAAGAATCTTTTGGCTTTCAAAATTCATGAATGTGGTTTTGTGAAATATCAGAACTAGAGGTAATGTGGACGTAGTAAGGATATTTCTGGCGGGCATTCCGCTGGGGAATTTGATGTGGACTTATTATCCATTTTATATTCAGGGTTCTTGAATATAGATAATAAGTTGAAAGAAGCTGCTAATAGAGGTAATATGGACGTAATAGCAGAGGATGTTCTATATCTGACCAGAGGTAATATGGACGTGGAAAGATATATAATATTAGGTAGGAGTGGATAATTCAGAGGTAATATGAACGTGATTATCCTTGATGAATGCTTTGCTCAGAGGTTATATGGACGTGGCAAAACGTTTCTTAATCATTCTACTGGGGAAATAATTATCGGAAAACAATTCAGAGGTAATAGAGACGTGACTTGTTTTCATCAAACCGAGTTTGGGCAGAGTCAAAAAACGGAAATAATTCCATTGGAGAAATCTTTTTAGAGGACCTATTATCCATGGCGTATTCAAGACTCTTGAAATACGGATAATAGTTAGATAATTTTTTTGAATCATATAAACATTGTATTGTATATTTACATGACTGAACATATGTGAACATTGTTTACAAAAGGTTACACATAATATTTCTTCAGAAACTTGCCGTTGATAGGCATCATGAGCAAGTCACCATCAGGCTTGGTTAGTCGGTATACACCTTTAGAATACACTGATTCTATAACGAAAGGACCTTCCTATTTAGGATGGAATTTTCCTTTGTCTTGTGTATCATGACCATTGGTATTCTCACTGATAAGACTAGATCACCAACTTGAAAGATTCTTTCCTTCACCTTTTTGTTGAAGGCTCTGGAAAGACGTACGTGGTATAGCTCAATGCGCTGATGAGCTAACAAACATTTTTCATCTAGCGCTTCAAGCTCCTGAAGTCGCATACGGTAGCTTTCTTCGGCAGTCAACTCACTGGCTAAGGCTACTCGAAGAGATGGAATCTGGAGCTACCAATACTGGGGGGGCTTGTGAGATACTTCTTGATGTCGTCAAATGTGCGCTGATATTGTTCAGTCCAGACGAAAGATACACCTTTCTTCATGAGCTGAGTAAACGGTTGACACCTTCCAGAGAGGTTTGAAATAAATCGTCTGATGTAAGCTAGCCTTCCTTGAAGTCCGCATAGCTCTTTGAGGTTTCTTGGGGGATGTATATCTAGGATAGCTTTCACTTTCTCCAGGTCAAGATGTATACCCTTTGAAGTGATGACGAAACCAAGGAACTTGTCGCTGGAGACTCCCAGAAAAGACTTGGTTGGATTCATCTTGAGTTGACGTGCACGCATTAGTTCGAACACCGTTCTCAAGTCTTAGATATGGTTGTCCTTGAGACAACTTTTAACTGCGATATCGTCTACGTAGCAATTTACTATTTTGCGCAAATGATCGCAAAAAATTGTGTTCATAGCTCGCTGGTATGTCGCTCCTGTATTTTTTATTCTGAAGGACATTACCGTATAGCATTATACCCCCAACGGTGTTCGAAAAGATGTGTGCTTCTCATCGTCGAAGAATATCTTGATCTGGTTGTAGCCTGAGAACCCATCTATGAAGGACATCCACTCGAAGCCGCAAGTATTGTCGATCATTACGTCGGTGATCGGTAGAGGGAACTCATCTTTCGGGCATGTAGAGTTCAAATTACGGTAATCGATACAGACTTGAACTTTACCATTTTTTTCATGACTGGCACGATGTTAGCGACCCAGTTAGGGTATTATTTTTCGCGAATGAATCCACTTGTAATAAGATTTTTGACTTCACTCGATGGCCTCCATAATATCTGGTCGAAATCGTCGTTGCTGCTGCTTCACTGGCTTAGCTTTAGACGAAATATTTAGGCGGTGCATAGCAACTTTAGGGTCCAAGCCTGGAATGTCTTCATGGCTCCATACAAAGACATTAATGTATTCTCTTGTAAGCTGTATAAGAGATTGTCGTTCATCGCCAGACAGACTTTTGCTGCTGAAGATTGGTTTAAGAGATGATTCATCTCCTAAATTGACTTGGATGACTTCGTCTTCAGTAGGTGGTTCACGTTGTTCAAAACATAACTCCCACCTAGTATCCATCTTTTGAGCCTATTGTTCAAGCTCGATCGATTTGACATCGTCTATAATTTGGTCAACTGACACTATGTTGACGGACAAAGTTGCTTTGAACATGTCTCCAATGCTGGAGTCTGAATCCCAGAGGCAGAAATCAGAAGAATGAGAACAACGATCTGTTTCGACGTCTGATCTTTCAGGAGTTGTTGAAGGAGTGACATAACCCAAACCAATACCGTTTTGTTGATAATAGTTCTCGAGTTTGCCGGGAGGAGCAAAGTGACGTATTGGCAACCGTCGTCCCCGTCCGTAGTTTAGCCCCTGGTCACTTTTAATATCATATCCCATGTTCTGGATGATATTCTTGGCCTGCCAACTAAATCAAAAAAGTTACATTTTCCCAGAGTCATAGTCGGATTCGGTGTTGTGATTAGGCGAAGTAGAGTCCAGAACGAACTTTTTTTCACTAATTATTCGACCAAAGATGATTAGTTCTTCAGCCTTCTTTCTAGCTGGAACGATGAAGTAGTGGATATCTTCTGGCCAGACGTTTTTCCCGTAGATGAGGCGTCATGACCGGCATGCAGAGGTGTGGTCCTATGCCATTCTCTAGAGCGTATATCGTATCTACATACTGGTTTACAGATTGGTAGACATCGAAGTAATTCAAAGATAAATCATTACTTAGAAAATATACAAGTTCTTCTTCAGGGATAACATCATCCACTGAAGGTACATTGTTATGAGTATTGATATACTCATTGAGAGGATCATTATCTGGAAGAGGAGCCAATTCTTGGCCAAGTTCACCATATAGGGTAACTCTTCAGGATTGGGAGGACGAACTTCAGCAGGTTCCACCCGAGGTGTCTTGCGAAGAGTAATGGTTAATGGTTTGACATTATCAGGGTTCTTCTTTTTTCACCCAGATTGTGAGAGGCTTTGGAGTAATTTTGGGGTAGTACGTCCTTTGACTCGGATAATCAGGGGACCATCACTGGAGGATGAACTCACTTCAGCTTCATCGTCAGCTTCGTTGCCATCATCCTTGGAGGGCTGAGATTGGTAAAGTACCGAATCTCCATAGTAGACTTTAATGCCCTTAAAAGGATCGACATCGACAAACTCCGTCTTCACGACGCCATTTCTGTTGACGTACTTGAAGTGCTGGTGAAGTGTGGAAGGAACGATCATGTTCTCGTGTATCTACGGATGTCCCAACAAGACGTTGTAGGATACATTGGCGTCGATCACATAGCAAGAAACCTCCGTTCGGAGATCACCAATCTGGCACTTGAGACGGATCTTGCCCAACGGGTGGCTTCTTCCAACATTGAAAGCCATGATAGTTGTATTGGTTGCAGATAGCTTGTGCATAGGGATTCCTAGAATTTGGAGTAAACTTCTAGGAATGATGCTGAGGGAGGAGCCTGGATCGATGTACATCCGATCCACCTTAATCGCCCCGATATATCCTGTATAGTACAGAGGTCTATCATGACGATTATTTTTGAGTAACATGTCCTCCTGTAAAAGGTGATGTTGGGCACCACTTCCAAAGTACTGTGGCAGTGAGGACAGGAGACAGGATCTTCAGCGGGGGCTTTGACTTCAGTGAGATAAGAGTCGACATGTAGTAATGGCTCACTTAAGGCCTTCCATGTTTCTTTGGAGAGTCGCAATAGATCGAACAGAGACAACCTGGCAGGTGTATTGGCCAGCTGTGCCAGGTATGTCAAAGTTGTAAGGCCGATCCATGCCTTCGAAAGTTGGCACCTTCAGAGACTTGTCAAATCGTGTCTCCTTCTGCTTGGCTTTGTCGGTAGTTGAAGGCTTCGACGGACCGGCTTCTCAACTTGTGGGGACAACATGAGCTTGAGAAGTACTGCCTCCTCTTGTGTAGGGTCGTAAGTCCGTAGGTAAGCCTTTCCAGATCGCGTCTCGCCAGATAGAACTTCGTAAATGGAAGATATGATATGATTTGTATTTCTTGCCCCTCTTTACTTTGGGAGATACCACCCCCTATTATTTCTTGCACAAGGTTCGGATGGACCCACATGATCTCACCACGTTCAGTTGTGAGTGGCACCAAGGTTGAGTTGCGAGCTGGCGACAGGTTGATGACTTCCATTATTGCCTTGGGGATCGGACTACGCTATCTGGGACTTCTGTGGGAGGAAAGTCACCAAATTGAAGAGAGATCATGTTAGAAGATACGACCTTGTCATCAGCTTCGAGGTTGATTACTTGGCTGTCGATAAGCTGTTGTATCTTCTTCTTCAGGATGATGCAATCCTTGGTTGAGTGGTACATACATGATAAAGACAGTACTTGGGATCATTGAGTTGGTTCACCTCGTAGGACGTCATGGTGGACGCAACGTCAGTTTATTATCCTTCGTCAATGTGTAAAAAATGGTAATAACATCGTCTTTGTCGAAGGAGAAAATCTCCTTAGGTTTGTCAGAGGCATCCTGAGAATTGGAAGCTCCCTTGGAAGTGTCGACCTTCAAGACTTCTTTCCCTTTACCCCTACGGACAGGGATAGTTTGAGGGTGCTTGCCTTTATCTTCAGATTTGGGTGTTTTTAACCCTAGTAATTCCAGATTAGGGACGTCATTTTCAGCAGCATCGGCGGCCCCAATGAAAGCGGGCCATGTATCATACTTATGTATACCCAGACAAAACTTCACTGTAGGAAGGAAGTTATGTCAACAAGTATCCATAATTCTGAGTCTGGTATACCGAAGGACATCTTCAATGCTAGCTGCCTGAAGCGTTCGATGAAAGCAATGACAGACTCAGTCCTCCTTTGCTTGGTCTCGATGAGGGTAGACATACTAACATGCATGCCACTCTCGTAAAACCTGTTAAGAGTAACCTCTCAAGTCTTTAAAAGAATTGATACAACCGTCAGGCAGACTGCAAAACCATTCAAAAGCTACCTCCTGCAAGGTGCTAATAAACAACTTTGACAAGAACGAATCGTCCTGGGTAAGTATAGAGTCAGCGTGTTGAAGTATGTCATGTGTTGACGAGGAGAAGTCATCCCGTAAAATGAATTTAGAGTCAGGCTTGTAGTCAGAAGGGCAAGTAGCATTCTTCCATTCAGGAGGATAGGGTTGAGATATCCCCATCTTCTAAAGCTCGTCTTTGTGTGAGATGGTATCGAGACGGGCAACAAGAAATCAATTGCATCCTGTTGATTGAGCAGGTGTTGAGAAATAGCTGCTGTACGGTTGTCAGGCATTGTTGGTGAAGGACCATCCCCAGCATTTACAAGATTTGAAGGAGGCACAACGGAATGATACTCCTTCTGTAGTGAAGGAGGGTTGTTGCTATGAGCCGGACTAACGTGTGCTGAGACGTTTTGTTGAGGTGGAGGAACAGCCCCAGCTGCTTGGACCGCCGTGATACTGGTAAGCATATCAGTGATCTTGGCAAATGCTGTTTTAAGACCCTCTAGCCGTTTGTTGGTCTGATCACTGGCTTCTTCAGGTCTCTCCCATCCGCCATGTATGTAGATAACATGCGAGGACGAACAGAGGAAATAGTACAGCTGGTGCTGATACTGTCTGTCTCTAAGTTGAAGAGTCCCTCGTCTTCAGGTAGGGGAGGTACGCCGTCAGACTCGGAGAGATCATCGTCATCTGGAAGGCTACCCCCAGTGTGAAGGTCATATGCGTCAAACTCTGAGGAATACTACCCCCAGCTAAGGGATCATACCTCCAGCTTGGGAGTCCTCGTCATCTATACGAAATCTCGTCCTCGACCGAGTACCTATATAACTCCTTCAGATGTGACATCCTGCTGGCTATCTGTTGGCAGATTTCTTCTTCTTCTGTTCGCGAAACTGAGAGAAAAAGCTGGGTTCGTGGTCCACCTTCTTTGATTGGGGCTCCCGTAAGGGGGACCCCATGACGCCATGTTGGATGAAATACATAGCGGCTTTTTATCGTCAGAGCAATGCAGTCGTCGAAACACGAACTGCCTCTGCGGCACTCTCGTTGCTTTGGAGCAGCAACAATTGATGACAATACGGGTGCATGGGTGTACCAATGAATTGCTGTATCCTCCCTCGCTTTACGCTTATGATTTATCATGTCGCGTAAGTCAGCGGAAGGGAGTTTTGCCTTAAAACCCATGTCACATGCATCGCCGAGCTTTGCATATGGGTTGTAAGGAGAGTTGGTGCATCTGGACTTAGTTCACGTGCAGGGGCAACCCCCATACCTAAGTTCTGTGATGACCTTGAAGACAGCCCCGTGCTATACGCGTTGGGGCCTATCTTTTATTGTGGGCGCATAGGCCCTGGAATATGCCTTTGGGCGCATGTTTCTTGACAGCATGCCTAAGCTTCCTCGATGTGGGTGCATAGTATGGGTTAGTTGAGCTTGGGCGCATAGCCTTGGGTGCATGACCCTGGATGCATAATCTGTCAAAGACAGAAGTCTTCTGGCTAGAGTTATGCGCCCACACACCCTCTTGGGCGTATAGCTTTGGGCGCATGCTTGGTGGAGCAGCGCTGTTTTCTTCCGGCTTTGCCTCCTTTGTTTGTGAGCCTCGCTGAGTTTGCCTAGAGTGTCGAACACTTTGATTCTTGGCATCGTAGTATTTTTCTTTGCCAAGTCTCGAGCGTTGAACACTCTGTTGTTGGTTGCATAAGAGAGAAGTCGCTGGGCTAGTAGAGCCCAAAATGGTGTGAGCCTTCTTTATTTATGGAGCTTTTGTGGCAGAGCCATGTGCCCATATGACAGAGTCCTTTAGTTGCATATATGCTATGACACTGACAGGATATGTACTGCGAGCCTTCGGAAGCCAAGTCTTGCGAGACTTGTTTGGCTTCGCTAATTTTGAGGGAGTAGAGCCGTCCCTCGAGAGCATCTCTTCGAATGCCTGCTGATCGAACTTCACGGTCAACATCTTCTGAGTGCTCCCCACTTTGTCGGTATTGGATTACGTCATCACCTTCTCGTAAGAGGAAAAGGTAGTCCCCAGCAGAGTCACCATTTTTGTGGACACACATAAAAAAAAGAAGAAACGCTATCTTTTCTTATTAGCGCAAGACACCACAAATCGAGTACGCCTGAGAGATCCTGACTGAGGATCCCCGAGTACAAAAAGAATTCTGGGGAATGGGACGATGGAGATCGAGCGGCAGTTGCTCTTTTTTTCCGTTGACACTCCGATTACAAAAGTAAAGAAAACCTAAGAAAATTGCTAACTCTCGGCTCACTGACAAGAAGTGCAGCAATTTGGCTCTTGAAAATGCTCTCCGTTCTCTGTTTTGAAGAGGTATAAGACCCTTTTTTATAGTCGTTTCCATGCTAGAATGATGTTATGCACCCACATAAAAAAATACACTAGTTTTCATGTAGGCACATGGTCCTGCTTTGGGTGCATAGGGTATAGGTGCATGCAAATACATGATCGTAGGTTAATCGTGGTGTTGATGTGGCCGCATGCTTCGGTGCATGAGTGCTCGTGGAGACTGACGTGGCCATATGCTTCGGTGCACGATTGATCATGGATTTGACCGAGTCGAGGGCTGTTCTGGCTTGGGCACATAGCCTGAAACAGGGTTATACGCCCCCTTCTGAAGGAGCCTATAGTGGGCGCATGACTATGGGGCGCATGGGCGCATATGACTTCAATGATGACTGGGTGCATATGACTTCACTGGTGACTTGGGCGCATATGTCTTCCCTGGCTTGGGCGTATGGTTGTAAAGTCTGCTAAAATTTTTATGCTTTTACAGCGAGACAATGCTTGAACAAGTATTCGCTGAGCTGCTAGCAAAGCGAGTGAGAAGGGTGAATGATTTCGAAGATAACTTTATCATCCTTTACATGGAGGCCGATGAGACGATGAGACCAGAGATGTGATCTTTTGGGAAGAGTGAGTTAATGATGAGATTAATTCCAGAAATCCAATCCAATTCGGTGTTTGTTAATCTGCCTGAAGGAACTGTTGATAAGTTCGAGGCTAGGCTGGTAGCCTGAAGGGTTTGCTCAGAAAGAAGATTGATAGTTAGACACATATGCTCCAGTAGCTAAGGTATCAACTTTCAGGATGACGATGGTTGGGGACTTCTATTCATGTCACTCTCGTTTTCCGTTATACTTATTTCCAGTATACGTCTACGGATTTTGACAATTGTCAGGTGGCCCGTGTTTTGACTTGTCCTGTTTAGCTTGATCCTAGTTTAATTTTGCCTTGGTTTATTTGGTTTGGTTCAATATGACTTGACTTGACTTGGTTTATTTTGGTTCTCTTGGCTTGGCTTGGTTTGGTTTATTTTGGTTTGAGATGAAATGGGTTGCTTTATAAGTCAACTATCCTCTCTCTCTCTTTCTCTCTCTCGCTCTTCATTTACTTCTTCTTCTTCTCCATTACTGTCACCCTCATTTTTTCGTATTTCGATTTCGTATTTATACTCGTATTTGGATTTTGGCATGTATTTTTTTTCTCAACTTGTGGAATTTCGATATTTCTCGTATTTTGGGTTTATCATGGCTCGGTTTTAATTGGTTTGGGTTGGTTTAATGTGTATTGGATCACCATAGCTATGCTCCACCCTCAACACACCACATCCCACCCTCTTTATAATCCCCACCTACCACTCTCTCTCTTCATTACCACCACCATTAATTTTCTTCTTCTTCTTCTCCTTCCTCCACAACTCTCCACCCATAGGCAAGTGCATCTTGCCACTACATGAGAACCCTCTTTTATTTGTCCATTTGCTAGATTAGGACGTGGTGATCAACGTTAGAACTGGGCTTTTTGTGATTTGGAGCCTCCATTGTTATAGATCTAAGTTATTTCTATTTTCGGATTTTGCATGGTTTGAGCTACTTAAGTTGGATTTTATGAGTTTTTGACGTTTCCATGTGGAAGAGCATTCAGTTTCACCCAAGTTGGAGCTTTGGAAATCCGGATTTGGAGTTCGGATGGCCAAGTTATGAACCTTTCAAGCTTGAGTTCATCCATGGTGTTCTTGCTGTTTGGAGGAGACAGTGAGCAGTGTGCAGAGCTTCTTAGCTTACGCCACTGAGCCTTGGATACGCTTCCTGTTGGAAGCATGTCTCCTTCGTGCGTGCTTTTGTGCGTACGCAGACTTGAGCGTGCGTGACTTTTCATGTACGCTGCTCCCTTGAGCGTGCGTGACTTTTCATGTACGCTGCTCCCTTGAGCGTGCGTGACTTTTCATGTACGCTGCTCCCTTGAGCAGTGCGTGACTTTTCACGTACGCAGACTTGATCGTGCGTGACTTTTCATGTACGCTGCTCCCTTGAGCGTGCGTGACTTTTCATGTACGCTGCTCCCTTGAGCGTGCGTGACTTTCTATGTACGCTGCTCCCTTGAGCGTGCGTGACTTTTTACGTACGCAGACTTGAGCGTGCGTGACTTTTCATGTACGCTGCTCCCTTGAGCGTGCGTGACTTTTCATGTACGCTGCTCCCCTTGAGCGTGCGTGACTTTTCACGTACGCAGCTCTCCTGTGTGCGTGACTTCTACGTACGCTGCAGTCTTGAGTGTGCCTTGGTATGCAGACTTGGGTGTGCCTTAGTACGCAGACTTGAGCGTGCCTTGCGTGCGTGACTTTTGCGTACGCTGCCCTGCGTGCGTGACTTTTACGTACGCTACCCCCTGACCCCTTGCTTAACCCATTGGCTCTTGGAGTTTTGGTCTTATTTCTTTAAGCTTGGCTCTTCTATAGCCCTGTATATTGATATTTATTAGATATTCTACGCCCATTTTATATCCTTACGCCTTTTGTCATGAACTTGATTTTACGTAATATATTTGGAATGACTATTGTACATGGCTTGGTATGACAAAGAACTAGCATAACACGACAGTGACCCGTAGTGGTGCACTCCTGACATGACCAACCGGACATGATAGTGGCCCGTCGTGGCGCACTCCCGACAAGTACCCTGACATGATTTATCTTAATGCTGTTACGACGGCTAATTAACTTGACTTGCCTTGACACCATGGGTAGTTCTTTCTTGCTTGCTTGTTAAATCCACTTGTCCTGTCTTGCATCATGTCTAGGATGGGACTCCTGAGTACCACGGTCAGGAGTACCTACTAAAATGGATTAAGGTTAATAACTAGAGTAATTCAGTAGTCATGAAAGATTTCCCCAGTTACAGGCAATCCCGTTATCCCGGCCGCAATTGTTTGGACTTGTAGCCTGCCGTCGAGTAGGGCACATTTCCAGCTCACCGTCGTGTGGGGCACATAATTATTGATAACTGCTTAATGAATCCAAATCGCCTGGATAACCTGGATTAGCTGCAGGGCTTGTGGCTGGAGGAACATCTCATTGCATCTTGTTAGTAATTAGGCTTGTGATAACCCTAGTTAGTTAAAGTATCAAGCCGTACTTATTGCTTGGCCGTGAATGTTGGATGAAGTTCAATCAGTCTAGCCTTGTCTTGATCATGTACAAGATTGTTACTTGACCTGACTTCTTATATTTATCTTGCCGATAAATGGTGAGAGAAACTAAGTTCCGTTCAGACGAAGGGTTACAACCCCGGTCCTTGTTTGGTTTACGGGTTGTAACCTGGTTATCTGAAAAGTCCCATGGTTATCTCATCGTATATCATCCTGTCATGCTTTTCTATATGCTCTGTCTTATATCGATTCTGTACAAGATTGTCTTTTATATCTACCTTTCATACTTTTTCTTAAATTACTGTCTCTTATTATGTAATTATATTATTGTGCTGATTGTTGGCTTTTGTTCTTATTTCGTGGCCCCCTTGTGGCACTTGCTCTTTCTGGGGTTGACCCAGCTAGTTTTGTGTGGCCAGATTTCGGAGCAGCTCCCGAGGATCTACCTGTCTTCCAGCCCGATGGTGACACCAGGCGTAACCAGGGCAACGAGTGGGTTATTTTTGGCTCTCCCACTTTATTGTAAAAATTATTCTTTTGAGGCGTTTAGCGACAAGCACTTGTTAGCTCGATTGCACTTTACTTCTGTCTGCCTACGGGCTGTAATCATGATTGGCAACTCGAGGTTGATCATGTATGACTTAACTCCTGCTAGTCCTTACATTTTGTACGACTAGCTTCATGATCATCTGGATATGTAATGTTTGGCACGCCTTACAATTGTATATTTGGTGATCTGATATCTTGTGATTATTATTAGTTGGTTGAGATTGAGACAATAGGATAATAAATGACCTTAAGAGACTGATGGCTTGTAGATAAACCCTCACATATCTAGACAGCCGTGACCGTATGGTGAGATGGATTCCATTTTATTATACGTAGCTGGCTATGTCTGCCCCCGCTCTCCAGAATTCTGGTTCTGGGGCGTGACATGGTTTAAGTGGTGGCCCATGCAGGTCTTCTCAATCAAGATATGTGGGGGTTTACCAGATAGATGTCTCATTCTGTACTCGCCTTTGATCTTCACTCGTATCTTCTTATCTCCTTGGATCCCTGACTTGATAACATGCTTGCATCATTGTTCTATCTTGGTCCTTCTTTAATATCCCTGATGTCATTTCTTCAGTGACATCGTTCCTGTTGATCAGCCGGAAGGAGCTCAGCCAGCAGCCCAGCAACAGCAAGAAGATCAAGCTCAGTCCTCAGCAGCAGCCTCTCGAGCCATTCCTTCTGAAGGACCAGTGCCCCCAGTTCAGCCAGTCCAGCCAGTAGAGCCTGATGATGGCACTTTGGAAGGTCTCATCAGATCATTGTTAGCTTCTCAAGATCGCCGAGGTGATGCATTGCACCAGGCAGTACAAGATGCTCTGAACAGAGGCGGTCATCCGAGAAACAGTGCAGCCAACAGTTTCAAGCGCCTGAACCCTCCATTCTTCGACGGCACCGAGGATGCCATTACTGCAGATGCTTAGCTCCAGGATACAGAAGTTATTCTAGAGGCCGCGAAGACTCCAGAAGACGAGAAGGTGGCGGTGGTGCGCCTACAATTATTAGATCTATCCCGCAACTGGTGGGCCATGCAAGCGGTGGGATTGACAGCACCTGTTCCCTGGGCAGTGTTTAGCGAAAGATTCCAGACCAAGTATTTCGACGCGGTGGCTCGATATGACCTGCAGACTAGATTTGCCAACTTGAAGCAAGGAGGCAGGACGGTCGACAGTTATACATCGAAGTTTTCTAGGCTCAGTCGGTTTGCTCCCACCCTGGTGGCGATCGAGTTTGATAGGGCCCAGCGGGTTCCAGCAGGGGCTCCACTTGGAGATCATATTGGCAGTAGAGCAGTTCGAGCACAGAACTTTTGATGCCGTCTTGCGAGCAGCTAGGAGGCACGAGTATACCTCCCAGAGGATTGTGGATAGGACCGGAGGACGGAAGCGATCCCACAGTCAAATGGATCAGTCTTCAGCACCAGCCCCGGCAGCTAGGGCTTTGACTATTGGAGCTCCGAGGCGAGCAACCTCAGTTACGTCGGTCCAGTACTCGACCCCGACGTACCCTCCGCAGAAACAAGCAAGCGCAGCCTTCCGCCGGGGGTTGTTCTTATTGTGGGAAGCCTGGACACGTTGTTTCAGAGTGTCGCAAGGCGCTGGGATTATGCTTGTTGTGTGGGGCACCGGACCATAGGGTGGGGTCCTGCCCATTCAGAGTTGATTCAGCATCAACAGTATCTAGTCCCTCGGTTAGAGGACCAGTACCAGCTCCAGTACCAGTCCAGCAGCAGCAACAGTTGCCGAGGCCATTGCCGCCTCAGGCCCAAGTGTTTCAGCAGTAGTACCAGCCTCCGAGGCCATGCCGACTCAGGCCCAGGCCTTCCAACAGCAGAGGCCTTAGTAGTTCGCCCAGGCCCAGGCCCAGATCCAGAATCGACAGAGAGGTATCTGTGTCCTACTATCTTGCTTTCTGCCGTCGTTATGCGGGACACGTGTCATATTTCATGTATCCTAATTACAACGGTATATCTCGGGTCTGAGCCATGTTCTAGATCATTCGAAAACGGTTATTGGTACCAACCTTTTCGTATGAGGAAAGGCCCGTGTCCCTGTTTGACCAAAGAGGGAGACCTCAAGCGCAAGACTATCAGTTTAGTTCGTGTTGCTTGAATTCATCGCTCCTTGGGAGAGTCAAACGTGGGAGTGTGAGGATGATATCCGATCACGTTATCCCTACCTGTTTGACTCGTAAGGTATAATGTCCTTATGCCTTACGTTTCCCTTCCTGCTTGCATTGTATGATTGTATGATTGAATTGCTTAGCGTAGTTGTTGGTGCTTAGTGTAGCTTGCGGTGGCAATCTAGCTCCTTGATTAAATTCCGAGGGCGGAATTCTTTTAAGGTGGGTAGAGTTGTCACCCTCATTTTTTCGTATTTCCCTATTTCATATTTATACTCGTGTTTGGATTTTGGTATGTATTTTTTTCTCAACTTGTGGAATTTCGGTATTTCTCGTATATTTTGGGTTTGTCATGGCTAGGTTTTAATTGGTTTGGGTTGGTTTAATGTGTATTGGATCACCATAGCCTATGCCACCCTCAACACACCACATCCCACCCTCTTAATCCCCACCTACCACTCTCTCTCTCATTACCACCACCATTAATTTTCTTCTTCTTTTTCCTTCCTCCACAACTCTCCACCATAGGCAAGTGCATCTTGCCACTACATGAGAACCCTCTTTTATTTGTCCATTTGCTAGATTAGGACGTGGTGATCAACGTTAGAACTGGGCTTTTTGTGATTTGGAGCCTCCATTGTTATAGATCTAAGTTATTTCTATTTTCGGATTTTGCATGGTTTGAGCTACTTAAGTTGGATTTTATGAGTTTTTGACGTTTCCATGTGGAAGAGCATTCAGTTTCACCCAAGTTGGAGCTTTGGAAATCCGGATTTGGAGTTCGGATGGCCAAGTTATGAACCTTTTAAGCTTGAGTTCATCCATGGTGTTCTTGCTGTTTGGAGGAGACAGTGAGCAGTGTGCAGAGCTTCTTAGCTTACGCCACTGAGCCTTGGATACGCTTCCTGTTGGAAGCGTGTCTCCTTCGTGCGTGCTTTTGTGCGTACGCAGACTTGAGCGTGCGTGACTTTTCATGTACGCTGCTCCCTTGAGCGTGCGTGACTTTTCATGTACGCTGCTCCCTTGAGCGTGCGTGACTTTTCATGTACGCTGCTCCCTTGAGCGTGCGTGACTTTTCACGTACGCAGACTTGATCGTGCGTGACTTTTCATGTACGCTGCTCCCTTGAGCGTGCGTGACTTTTCATGTACTTTCTATGTACGCTGCTCCCTTGAGCGTGCGTGACTTTTTACGTACGCTGCTCCCTTGAGCGTGCGTGACTTTTCATGTACGCTGCTACCCCTTGAGCGTGCGTGACTTTTCACGTACGCAGCTCTCCTGTGTGCGTGACTTCTACGTACGCTGCAGTCTTGAGTGTGCCTTGGTATGCAGACTTGGGTATGCCTTAGTACGCAGACTTGAGCGTGCCTTGCGTGCGTGACTTTTGCGTACGCTGCCCTGCGTGCGTGACTTTTACGTACGCTACCCCCTGACCCCTTGCTTAACCCATTGGCTCTTGGAGTTTTGGTCTTATTTCTTTAAGCTTGGCTCTTCTATAGCCCTGTATATTGATATTTTATTAGATATTCTACGCCCATTTTATATCCTTACGCCTTTTGTCATGAACTTGATTTTACGTAATATATTTGGAATGACTATTGTACATGGCTTGGTATGACAAAGAACTAGCATAACACGACAGTGACCCGTAGTGGTGCACTCCTGACATGACCAACCGGACATGATAGTGGCCCGTCGTGGCGCACTCCCGACAAGTACCCTGACATGATTTATCTTAATGCTGTTACGACGGCTAATTAACTTGACTTGCCTTGACACCATGGGTAGTTCTTTCTTGCTTGCTTGTTAAATCCACTTGTCCTGTCTTGCATCATGTCTAGGATGGGACTCCTGAGTACCACGGTCAGGAGTACCTACTAAAATGGATTAAGGTTAATAACTAGAGTAATTCAGTAGTCATGAAAGATTTCCCCAGTTACAGGCAATCCCGTTATCCCGGCCGCAATTGTTTGGACTTGTAGCCTGCCGTCGAGTAGGGCACATTTCCAGCTCACCGTCGTGTGGGGCACATAATTATTGATAACTGCTTAATGAATCCAAATCGCCTGGATAACCTGGATTAGCTGCAGGCTTGTGGCTGGAGGAACATCTCATTGCATCTTGTTAGTAATTAGGCTTGTGATAACCCTAGTTAGTTAAAGTATCAAGCCGTACTTATTGCTTGGCCGTGAATGTTGGATGAAGTTCAATCAGTCTAGCCTTGTCTTGATCATGTACAAGATTGTTACTTGACCTGACTTCTTATATTTATCTTGCCGATAAATAGTGAGAGAAACTAAGTTCCGTTCAGACGAAGGGTTACAACCCGGTCCTTGTTTGGTTTACGGGTTGTAACCTGGTTATCTGAAAGTCCCATGGTTATCTCATCGTATATCATCCTGTCATGCTTTTCTATATGCTCTGTCTTATATCGATTCTGTACAAGATTGTCTTTTATATCTACCTTTTATGCTTTTTCTTAAATTACTGTCTCTTATTATGTAATTATATTATTGTGCTGATTGTTGGCTTTTGTTCTTATTTCGTGGCCCCCTTGTGGCACTTGCTCTTTCTGGGGTTGACCCAGCTAGTTTTATGTGGCCAGATTTCGGAGCAGCTCCCGAGGATCTACCTGTCTTTCAGCCCGATGGTGACCACCAGGCGTAACCAGGGCAACGAGTGGATTATTTTTGGCTCTCCCACCTTATTGTAAAAATTATTCTTTTGAGGCGTTTAGCCGACAAGCACTTGTTAGCTCGATTGCACTTTACTTCTGTCTGCCTACGGGCTGTAATCATGATTGGCAACTCGAGGTTGATCATGTATGACTTAACTCTTGCTAGTCCTTATTTTGTACGACTAGCTTCATGATCATCTGGATATTTGGTGATCTGATATCTTGTGATTATTATTAGTTTGTTGAGATTGAAATAATAGGATAATAAATGACCTTAAGAGACTGATGGCTTGTAGATAAACCCTCACATATCTAGACAGCCGTGACCATATGGTAAGATGGATTCCATTTCATTATACGTAGCTGTCTACGTCTGCCCCCGCTCTCCAGTATTCTGGTTCTGGGGCGTGACATGGTTTAAGTGGTGGCCCATGCAGGTCTTATCAATCAAGATATGTGGGAGTTTACCAGATAGATGTCTTAATCTGTACTCGCCTTTGATCTCCACTCGTATCTTCTTATCTCCTTGGATCCCTGACTTGATAACATGCTTGCATCATTGTTCTATCCTGGTCCTTCCTTAATATCCCTGATGTCATTTTTTCAGTGACATCGTTCCTGTTGATCAGCCGGAAGGAGCTCAGCCAGCAGCCCAGCAACAGCAAGAAGATCAAGCTCAGTCCTCAGCAGCAGCCTCTCGAGCCATGCCTTCTGAAGGACCAGTGTCCCCCAGTTCAGCCAGTCCAGCCAGTAGAGCCTGATGATGGCACTTTGGAAGGTCTCATCAGATCATTGTTAGCTTCTCAAGATCGTCGAGGTGATGCATTACACCAGGCAGTACAAGATGCTCTGAACAGAGGCGGTCATCCGGGAAACAGTACAGCCAACAGTTTCAAGCGCCTGAACCCTCCATTCTTCGACGGCACCGAGGATGCCATTACCGCAGATGCTTGGCTCCAGGATACAGAAGTTATTTTAGAGGCCGCGAAGACTCCAGAAGACAAAAAGGTGGCGGTGTTGCGCCTGCAGTTATTAGATCTAGCCCACAACTGGTGGGCCATGCAAGCGGTGGGATTGACAGCACCTGTTCCCTGGGCAGTGTTTAGCAAAGATTCCAGACCAAGTATTTCGACGTGGTGGCTCGATATGACCTGCAGACCAGATTTTCCAACTTGAAGCAAGGAGGCAGGACGGTCGACAGTTATGTATCGGAGTTTTCTAGGCTCAGTCGGTTTGCTCCCACCCTGGTGGCGACCGAGTTTGATAGGGCCCAGCGGTTCCAGCAGGGGCTCCACTTGGAGATCATATTGGCAGTAGAGCAGTTCGAGCACAGAACTTTTGATGCCGTCTTGCGAGCAGCTATGAGGCACGAGTATACCTCCCAGAGGATTGTGGATAGGACCGGAGGACGGAAGCGGTCCCACAGTCAAATGAATCAGTCTTTAGCACCAGCCCCGGCAGCTAGGGCTTTGACTATTGGACCTCCGAGGCGAGCAACCTCAGTTACGTCGGTCCAGTACTCGACCCCGACGTACCCTCCGCAGAAACAGAAGTAAGCGCAGCCTTCCACCGAGGGTTGTTCTTATTGTGGGAAGCATGGACACGTTGTGTCAGAGTGTCGCAGGGCGCTGGAATTATGCTTGTTGTGTGGGGCACCGGACCATAGGGTGGGGTCCTGCCCATTTAGAGTTGATTCAGCATCAACAGTATCTAGTCCCTCGGTTAGAGGACCAGCACCAGCTCCAGTACCAGTCCAGCAGCAGCAACAGTTGCCGAGGCCATTGCCGCCTCAGGCCCAAGTGTTTCAGCAGCAGTACCAGCCTCCGAGGCCATTGCCGACTCAGGCCCAGGCCTTCCAGCAGCAGAGGCCTCAGCAGTTCGCCCTGGCCCAGGCCCAGATCCAGAATCGACAGAGAGGTATCTGTGTCCTACTATCTTGCTTTCCGCCGTTGTTATGCAGGACACGTGTCATGTTTCATTCGAAAACGGTTATTGGTACCAACCTTTTCGTATGAGGAAAGGCCCGTGTCCCTGTTTGACCAAAGAGGGAGACCTCAAGCGCAAGACTATCAGTTTAGTTCGTGTTGCTTGAATTCATCGCTCCTTGGGAGAGTCAAACGTGGGAGTGTGAGCTTGATATCCGATCACGTTATCCCTACCTGTTTGACTCGTAAGGTATAATGTCTTCCTTATGCCTTACGTTTTCCCTTCCTTGCTTGCATTGTATGATTGTATGATTGAATTGCTTAGCGTAGTTGTTGGTGCTTAGTGTAGCTTGCGGTGGCAATCTCTAGCTCCTTGATTAAATTCCGAGGACGGAATTCTTTTAAGGTGGGTAGAGTTGTCACCCTCATTTTTCCGTATTTCCCGTATTTCGTATTTATACTCGTATTTGGATTTTGGCATGTATTTTTTTTCTTATCTTGTGGAATTTTGGTATTTCTCGTATTTTGGGTTTTGTTATGGCTAGGTTTTAATTGGTTTGGGTTGGTTTAATGTGTATTGGATCACCATAGCCGATGCTCCACCCTCAACACACCACATCCCACCCTCTTTATAATCCCCACCTACCACTCTCTCTCTTCATTACCACCACCATTAATTTTCTTCTTCTTCTTCTTCTTCTTTTCCTTCCTCCACAACTCTCCACCCATAGGCAAGTGCATCTTGCCACTACATGAGAACCCTCTTTTATTTGTCCATTTGCCAGATTAGGATGTGGTGATCAACGTTAGAACTTGGCTTTTTGTGATTTGGAGCCTCCATTGTTATAGATCTAAGTTATTTCTATTTTCGGATTTTGTATGGTTTGAGCTACTTAAGTTGGATTTTATGGGTTTTTGATGTTTCCATGTGGAAGAGTATTCAGTTTCACCCAAGTTGGAGCTTTGGAAATCCGGATTTGGAGTTCGGATGGCCAAGTTATGAACCTTTGAAGCTTGAGTTCATCCATGGTGTTCTTGCTGTTTGGAGGAGACAGTGAGCAGTGTGCAGAGCTTCTTAGCTTACGCCACTGAGCCTTGGATACGCTTCCTGTTGGAAGCGTGTCTCCTGTGTGCGTGCTTTTGTGCGTACGCAGACTTGAGCGTGCGTGACTTTTTATGTACGCTGCTCCCTTGAACGTGCGTGACTTTTCATGTACGCTGCTCCCTTGAGCGTGCGTGACTTTTCATGTACGCTGCTCCCTTGAGCGTGCGTGACTTTTCACGTACGCAGAATTGAGCGTACATGACTTTTCATGTACGCTGCTCCCTTGAGCGTGCGTGTCTTTTCATGTACGCTGCTCCCTTGAGCGTGCGTGACTTTTCACGTACGCAGACTTGAGCGTGCGTGACTTTTCATGTACGCTGCTCCCTTGAGCGTGCATGACTTTTCATGTACGCTGCTCCCCTTGAGCGTGCGTGACTTTTCACGTATGCAGCTCTCCTGTGTGCGTGACTTCCACGTACGTTGCAGTCTTGAGTGTGCCTTGGTACGCAGACTTGGGTGTGCCTTGGTACGCAGACTTGAGCGTGCCTTGCGTGCGTGACTTTTGCGTACGCTGCCCTGCGTGCGTGACTTTTACGTACGCTACCCTTGACCCCTTGCTTAACCCATTAGCTCTTGGAGTTTTGGTCTTATTTCTTTAAGATTGGCTCTTTTATAGCCCTGTATATTGATATTTTATTAGATATTCTACGCCCATTTTATATCCTTACGCCTTTTGTCATGAACTTGATTTTACGTAATATGTTTGGAATGACTATTGTACATGGCTTGGTATGACAAAGAACTAGCATAACACGACAGTGACCCGTAGTGGTGCACTCCTGACATGACCAACCGGACATGATAGTGGCCCGTCGTGGCGCACTTCCGACAAGTACCCTGACATGATTTATCTTAATGCTGTTACGACGGCTAATTAACTTGACTTGCCTTGACACCGTGGGTAGTTCTTTCTTGCTTGCTTATTAAATCCACTTGTCCTGTCTTGCATCATGTCTAGGATGTGACTCCTGAGTACCACGGTCAGGAGTACCTACTAAAATGGATTAAGGTTAATAACTAGAGTAATTCAGTAGTCATGAGAGATTTCCCCAGTTACAGGCAATCCCGTTATCCCGGCCGCAATTGCTTGGACTTGTAGCCTGCCGTCGAGTAGGGCACATTTCCAGCTCACCGTCGTGTGGGGCACATAATTATTGATAACTGCTTAATGAATCCAAATCGCCTGGATAACCTGGATTAGCTGCAGGGCTTGTGGCTGGAGGAACATCTCATTGCATCTTGTTAGTAATTAGGCTTGTGATAACCCTAGTTAGTTAAAGTATCAAGCCGTACTTATTGCTTGGCCGTGAATGTTGGATGAAGTTCAATCAGTCTAGCCTTGTCTTGATCATGTACAAGATTGTTACTTGACCTGACTTCTTATATTTATCTTGCCGATAAATGGTGAGAGAAACCAAGTTCCGTTCAGACGAAGGGTTACAACCCCGGTCCTTGTTTGGTTTACGGGTTGTAACCTGGTTATCTGAAAAGTCCCATGGTTATCTCATCGTATATCATCCTGTCATACTTTTCTATATGCTCTGTCTTTTATCGATTCTGTACAAGATTGTCTTTTATATCTACCTTTCATGCTTTTTCTTAAATTACTATCTCTTATTATGTAATTATATTATTGTGCTGATTGTTGGCTTTTGTTCTTATTTCGTGGACCCCTTGTGGCACTTGCTCTTTCTGGGGTTGACCCAGCTGGTTTTGTGTGGCCAGATTTCGGAGCAGCTTCCGAGGATCTACCTGTCTTCCAGCCTGATGGTGACCACCAGGCGTAACCAGGGCAACGAGTGGGTTATTTTTGGCTCTCCCACTTTATTGTAAAAATTATTCTTTTGAGGCGTTTAGCCGACAAGCACTTGTTAGCTCGATTGTACTTTACTTCTGTCTGCCTACGGGCTGTAATCATGATTGGCAACTCGAGGTTGATCATGTATGACTTAACTCTTGCTAGTCCTTACATTTTGTACGACTAGCTTCATGATCATCTGGATATGTAATGTTTGGGACGCCTTACAATTATATATTTGGTGATCTGATATCTTGTGATTATTATTAGTTGGTTGAGATTGAGACAATAGGATAATAAATGACCTTAAGAGACTGATGGCTTGTAGATAAACCCTCACATATCTAGACAGCCGTGACCGTATGGTGAGATGGATTCCATTTTATTATACGTAGCTGGCTATGTCTGCCCCCGTTCTCCAATATTCTGGTTCTGGGGCGTGACATGGTTTAAGTGGTGGCCCATGCAGGTCTTGTCAATCAAGATATGTGGGGGTTTACCAGATAGATGTCTCAATCTGTACTCGCCTTTGATCTCTACTCGTATCTTCTTATCTCCTTGGATCCCTGACTTGATAACATGCTTGCATCATTGTTCTATCTTGGTCCTTCCTTAATATCCCTGATGTCATTTCTTCAGTGACATCGTTCCTGTTGATCAGCCGAAAGGAGCTCTGCCAGCAGCCCAGCAACAGTAAGAAGATCAAGCTCAGTCCTCAGCAGCAGCCTCTCGAGCCATGCCTCCTGAAGGACCAGTGCCCCCAGTTCAGCCAGTCCAGCCAGTAGAGCCTGATGATGGCACTTTGGAAGGTCTCATCAGATCATTGTCAGCTTCTCAAGATCGCCGAGGTGATGCATTGCACCAGGCAGTACAAGATGCTCTGAACAGAGACGGTCATCCGGGAAACAGTGCAGCCAACAGTTTCAAGCGCCTGAACCCTTCATGATGGATCTCCCATTTTTATTTTTTTATTCTCTTCTCCACTTGATTCAAAGCCTTTTTAGAACTTGGCATTTTTGGTTTTGATGGATGGATTTTTGTATATCTAAGTTTTGAACTTTTTTTATTTTTCTTAGTTTTGATCTAGTAAAGCTTGGTATTTCCTAAAACCGGTCATCCTAGGATGTAGGAAATCTCGTTCTACGCAGTTTAGACCCTTGGGAGTCTCAATTCAGACTTGTTTTGAGGAAGTTATGGTCATGACAAGTTTTTGGAACTTCTATGGCTGAACTTGCTGTTAGGGGACGACGAACCCCATGCGCCGAAACGCCCATGCGCCCGGGAGGCCATGTGCCGAGAGGTCATGCGCCGTGAAGTACCTATAACGCATCTTTTGACTCCGAACGTGTCATGCGCGTAGGTTCCATACGCGCATGTACTGAAGACGCATCATGAGTCTCCCATTGTGATGTGCCTATATCTGGCTATGTGCCTCTTTGGCCATGCGCCTATATCTGGCCATGCGCCTCTCTGGCCATGCACCTATATCTGGCTATGCGCCTCTTTGGCCATGCGCCTATATCTGGCCATACGCCTACCTCGACCATGCGCCATCCCGACCCTCGTGTCCATTCATGCCCAGGCGCCCATGCTTGACTAGGCGCCCATCCATCGTTAAGCGCCCATTGTGATGCGCCTACCCCCTTGTACCTTCCTTGTTCTTGTAGTTGTCTACATGTTTTGTTATATACTTGTGCCCTGAGTTTTGACCTGACTTGAGCATGACCTGACTTGGCTGTAACACGAACTTGACTTGCACTTGAGCTTTGACTAGCACTTGAATATGATAATTCTTGGCTATGATCTGAACTTGACATGAATACGGCATGATTACTCCTTTGGTGGCCCATCGTGGCGCACTCTTGACCAATAATTCTTGATATGACAAGTACTTATAGCATGAGCACGACATGTTAACATGAACCCTTCTTGATAATCTTTATAGTGACCCGTTGAGGCGCACTCTTGACAAGCACTCTTGACATGATAAACAACTGGACATAACATGTATAATCTTGATAGTGGCCCTTCGAGGCTCACTCCTGGCAAGTAATCTTGACAAGTAACAAGTAACCTGACATGACATAAAATCTTGAAAGGCTGTTGCGACGACTACCCTGACTTGCTAAGTAACTCTTGTCTTGACACCGTGGTTGATTCTCTTGATTGCGCCTGTACAAACTACCTGTCTCGTCTTGCATCATGTCTAGGACCTGGATTCCTGGTTACCACGGTCAGGAATTCATAATGAATCTGACTAAGTTAATGACTAGATTGATCAAGTAGTTAATATAGAGAGATTTTCCCAGTTACAGGCGATCCCATTATCTCGGCCACACCTGAGTGGACTTGTAGCATGCTGACGAATAGGGTACATTTCCAGCCCACTGTCATATGGGGCAATTCTTGAACACAAATGTACTAAGGTACACCAAGTCATCTCGTAACTTATGCATCTCATGTGTTCTTAATAACTCTAAGCAACCTCACCTGGATAACCTGGATAGCTGCAGGGCTTGTAACTTAAAAATATCTCAAATGCATCTTGTTAGTAACTAGACCTGTGATAACCCTAATTAGCTAATGATAGCAAGCCGTAAGACTTGATTGGCCGTGCTTGAATGCTTGCCTCGTGGTTAACATGGGAATTATATTCCGCCTCTTGTTTTCATAATGCAAGTTCTTGTTTTATTCTAACCCTGTCTTCTTGTTACTTAATTATGTTCATTATTTATATCTTATGTTTATTAACCTGCTGGTTTTAGTTCCTAAGTGAAGCCTCCCTTGTGGCACTTGCTCTTTCTGGGGTGTGACCCAGCTGGTTTTGTATGGCCAAATTTCGAAGTAGCACTCGAGGTTCTACCTGCCTTCCAGCCAGATGGTGAATACTAGACGCAACCCTGGCAACAAGTGGGTTTCTTATTTTGCTCTCCCACTCTATTGTAAAATTATTCTTTTGAGGCGTTTAGCTGTCGAACAAGTGTTAGCTCGTGTTAAAACTTATATTCGGTCTGCCTAAGGGCTGTAACATGATCGACAAATCCTAGGGTTGATCATGTATGACTTTAACTCTTGCTAGTCTTCGTATTTTGTATGACTAGCTTCATGATCATTTGAATATATAATGTTTGGGATGCCTTACTTTGTATGTCTGATGATCTAATATCTTGTAACATTTATTTGCTTGCTTGAGATTGAGACCCTAGGCTTGTTCTTGACCATAAGAGACTGCTGGCTTGTAGTTAAACCCTTATGCATCTAGACAGCCGTGACCGTATTGCGAGGTAGGTTGCACTTCAATGTACGTAGCTGGCTGTGTCTGTCCCCCGCTCTCCAGTATTCTAGTTCTGGGGCATGATACGGTTTAAGTGGTGGCCCATGCAGCTCTTATAAATTAAGATGTGTGGGGGTTTTCTGAATAGTTGTCTCAATCTGCACTCGTCCTTGATTTCTACTCGTGCCTTCTAATCTTCATGAATCTTGACCTGATCACATGCTTATATCCCTGATCTATCTCAGTCCTTCCTTATTGTTCATTATGTCATTTCTTCAGTGGCATTGTTCCTGGTTCTACCGATCAGCCAGGAGGAGCACCTCCAGTGAATCGGCAGCAACTTGGGGACCAACCCTAACACTCGGGGGCAGCCTCCTGAGCTATGCCTTTCGAAGGTCTAGAGCCACCGGTTCAGCCAGTCCAGCCTGTAGAGTCTGGCAATAGAGCCCTGGTGGGACTCATCAGGGAATTGCTTGCATCATAAGATCGTCGGGACGATGCCTTGCACCAGATAGTACAAGATACTATGGGCAGAGATGGTTATCAAGGGAATAATGCGGCCAACAGTTTCAAGCGCTTGAACCCTTCCTTCTTTGACGACAGTGAAGATACGATTGCTGCTAATGCTTGGCTTCAGGATATAGAGGTCATTCTGGGGGCCGCTCGAATTCCAGAGGATGAGAAGGTGGCCGTAGTACGTCTGCAGTTATTAGACTTAGCCCGCAGCTGGTGGGCGATGCAAGCAGTTGTTTTGGTGATGCCTGTCTTATGGGCAGTATTCAGCGACAAGCTCCAGACGAAGTATTTTGGTGCAGTAGATCGGTATGATATGCAGACCAGATTCAGCAATCTCAAGCAGATGGGAATGACGATCGATGGATATGCGGTCGAGTTTTCAAGACTTAGTCGGTTTGCTCCTATCTTGGTAGCGACCAAATTGGACCGAGCCCAGCGGTTCCAACAGGGCTCCACCTAGAGATCATTCTAGCGGTGGAGCAGTTTGAGCATCAGACTTTGATGCTATTTTATGAGCAGCTAGGAGGCATGAGTACACCTCCGAGAGGATAGTAGACCGAGTAGGGGTTTGGAAGAGGCCTCATGGTCAGTTATCTCAGTCGTCAACACTAGTCCCGGCAGCTAGGGCTTTGACTATTGGAGCTCCTAGGAGGGCGACCATAGTTTTGTCGGTTCAACACTCGACACCGACGTACCCTCGGCAACAGAAGCAGATACAGTCTTCCGCAATAGGCTACACTCATTGTGGGAAGCCAGTACACGTAGTCTCAGAGCACAGGGGTTGTGCTTGGCTTGTGGGGCACCGGATCACATGATAGGGTCCTTCCCGTATAGAGCCAGTTCATCTTCATCAACCCTAACCAGTCCATCGGTTAGAGGACCAACACTAGTGCAGCAGTATTACCAGCCTTCGAGGCCCTTGCCGCCTCAGGCTCAAGCATTCCAGCTCAATAGTATGCTCAGGTCCATGTTCAGAGCAGGCAGAGAGGTTACCAGCAGAGGGGACCAGCACCAAGAGGACAGGGTCAAGCCATGGCCTTATCGGTAGAAGAAGAATTGGCATCAGGTGAGGTGGTGGCAGGTACCATTCTCGTCAACTCTTTTCCAACATTAGTATTATTTGATTCAGGTGCATCGCACTCATTTATTTTTGTACGATTCACGATACAGATCGGGCTGGAGCCCGAGTCATTATCAGTAAGACTAAATATCCTTACTGGTAACGGTCTTGTGGGAGTAGATATGTTATTTTCCTTGTGTCGAATCGTAGTTAGCGGTAGAGAGTTTCCCGCTAGATTAATAGAATTTCCGATGACCGACCATGATGTGGTCTTAGGAATGGATTGGTTGAAGGATTAATATTCAAGAATAGACTGCCATGCTGGCAGGATTATTTTTGCTATTCTCGACGAAGAGGAATTTTTGTTTTCCAGAGGCAAAGTAGAGCATTCTTCCCTAGTCTTGCGGATGGCAGTAGCAGTAGCAGTTCAGTTTCCCAGAGTAGTAGCAGAGTTTCCTGACATATTCCTCGAAGAGCTTCCAGGTATGCCCCCAGAGAGAGAGATTGAGTTCACCATTGATTTGATTCCAGGGACGACACCAGTATCAGAAAGAGTCTACAGAATGGCACCATCAGAATTGGAGATCCTATGCAAGATGATTGAAGAAATTAGGACCAAAAGATTCATCCGTGCTAGTAGATCACCTTGGGGAGCCTCGATGCTTCTTGTGAAAAATAAAGATAGTACGTCAAGATATGTTGATTATCGTACCTTAAATTACGTAGCAATCAAGAACAAATATCCCTTGCCAAAGATAGATGATTTGTTCGACCAACTCAGTGGAGCAAAAATATTCTCGAAGATTGACTTACGGTTAGGGTACCATCAGATCTGAGTTAGAGAGCAAGACATCCCGAAGACGACATTCAGATCGAGGTATGGGCATTAGGAATTTCTTGTTATGCCATTCGGAGCGACCAATGCGCCAGCGGTATTCATGGATCTCATGAATCGTATTTTCATGCCCTATTTGGATTAGTTTATAATAGTGTTTATAGACGATATCTTAGTCTATAGAAAGAGTGAAGTGGAGCATGAGCAACACCATCGGGTAGTTCTTCAGATTCTCAGAGAGCATCAGTTGTACGCGAAGTTCAGTAAGTACAAATTTTGGCTTGATTGCATTTCGTACTTAGGTCATATCATCACCAGAGGTAGTGTGGAAGTGGACCCCATAAGATAGTAGCCATAGAGACATGGCCAGTACCCAGTACCCTAGCAGAGGTTCGCAGTTTCCTAGGATTGGCGGGCAATTACTGCCAATTTGTGTCAGACTTTGCTCGAATTTTAGCGCCATTGACACGGTTGATCCGTAAGGATATACAGTTTGCTTGGATAGTAGAATGTCAGAGTTCATTTGAGAAGTTGAAGCAAGGATTGATGACGGTACCCATTCTCACGCTTCCGGATGGGACTGGAGGATTTTCAGTTTATTGTGATGCTTCAGGTAAAGGATTAGGATGCGTCCTAATGCAGCATGGTAAGGTAGTAGCTTATGCATCACGTCAGCTTCGTAATCACGAGAAGAATTATCCAACACATGACTTGGAGTTAGCAACGGTGGTTTTTGCCCTCAAGCTTTGGAGGCATTATTTGGATGGAGATAGGGTAGAGATTTTTACCGGCCACAAGAGTCTTAAGTATGTGTTTACCTAGAAGGATCTTAATATGCGTCAGAAAAGATGGCTAGAGCTATTGGTGGATTATGACATCAACCAGCAGTATCATCCTGGGAAGGCCAACGTTGTTGTAGATGCATTGAGTAGAAGAGCAGGAGCTTATTTCCTAACAGAGCCCGAGTTATTAGCAGATCTTCAGAAGATGGGTATAGAGGTATTTCTTCCTACCAATATGGCCTTGATGGCTAGCATGCAAGTTTAGTCTAGTATAGTTGTGTAACTACCGCAATTTTAATTTCTAGTTTAAAAAAGAAAAAAGAAAAAGAAAACAATAATAATTTATGTTGAATCAATATTATAATTTTGAAAGATTATCAAAACATTTTTGGATTTATTTAAAATTTTCGTAATCTTGTTGGTTATTTAGTTAATCCATTTAATTTCAGGAGTATTATTATTAGTGAACTATGGATTAGTTGGTAGTTAGTCCTAAGTAAATTGTTTAGTTAATAATAAAGCAAGTGGTTATAGTTAGTTAGTGGTTAGTTAGTTAGCCTTGCACTATACCTCTAGATCTAATACAAATTACACTCATGCCATCCTTGTCTTGGAGAACAAGCCACTCTCTCTTATAGAATATGAGAACTCCCAATATTTTGTTACAATAAATTTTTCCCTCTCATTCTCTCTCATATTTTTCCTTCCACCCTTTCTGTAGCTGACTACTGAGCAGTCGATCTCTTTTTTTTCCGGCCATTCCTACCACAGTCTCACCCGACCACCAACAATGTCCGGCCAAGCTCCTTCCCGACTCCGGTCAGAATACCACAGAGATCATCATCACCATCCGTCGATCTAACATCATCGCCAATACCCCAAACTTTCTCACCTCCCTGTCCTTCTCTCAATCTCGACCAACTCCGGTCATCTTTCCAGCCAAACAGATTAGCACCTCCGTGAACCCCCACTGCCAACCTCACCTTCTCGCCGTTAGCACACATCCGAACCATTCTCCTAGTCGGGTCTTCCCGATCTGACGGTGCCAGTTTCAGATCGGACCGTCGTAGCTTTCCGTCGTCGAGGCCGCGTGATCACCTTTCGATCCACTGTGGAGGTTCGTCGGGATCCTCCAGATCTGGCCATGACGACCAGATCAGCCGCCATGCCTACCCTCGAGCTGATGGGATAGCCGTTAAGCTCCACCCTTGGCAGCTATATCCGGCGATCACAGCCACCGACGGCTTCGAGACTTCCATCTCGATCCGAAGTAGCCATCTGACCTCGTCTTCCGCTTCTACGCGGTCAGTTTTCGATCTCCGTCCTCCTTGTCAAAGACCAACATCACCGGACCCATTCTCCGTCGCATCGAGAGCAGCGATGGCGATGACCGTCGCGCCCGCCGCACATCGGCGCCTCTCCAGCGAACGAGCATACATTTCTGGACCAGGCCATGTCTCTTCGGTGAGCGCCACCCCGCTCTGGCCTTTCCTTTACTGGTAATTCTTCTACCCCTCTCTTGATTCCTTCTTCTCTTCTTCCACATAGTTAGTAGAAACTTTGACTTTCTCTCTCTTACTAAGAGAGGAGTGTGGATTCTTTAAATCCAAGGGTTCGAGTTAGGCCGATGGGCCTGGAGCCCATAGACCTGGGATAACCCATTTTTTTAGTTGTGTAGTTTGTTTGTTTTCAAAACATTTCAATTAATTAATATTAATGGATTAATATCTTCTGTTGGATTGGGCTCAAGGCCAGTCCAATTTAATATCTGTTTTATTTGTGAAAGAAAAACTGGATTTAAACCAGGATAGAAATTTGTATATTATAAAATATAATACGTATAATATTTGGAATATATATATATATATATATATATATATATATATATATATATATATATATATATATATATATATATATATATATATATATATATATATATAAATACATGTAGGTGTGTTCTATTAGTAGTGGCAGCAATTTGATAATTTTATTACAATATATGCTTACCTAGTATTAGTTTACCAAATAATATTTTATAAAGTAATTATTATTATTACTATCTTTATTATCACTATCCATATTTAAACTAAGTTTTATTAAATCTAACCATGTTTTTCTAATAAATAGATTGGAGGATTAATTTTTAAACCATATTTTATGGTAGATATTTTATCATATCTATTAAACAATATTTTAATTGATAGATAATTATTATTGTCAAATAGTTGATGGGATATTGTTAGTAGTCACTATAATTTTGCTAAGCTAATATTCTACTATAAACTATATTAGCCTTTATACATATTTTTGCCATGGGGTTTCATTTTCTTGCTAGCATCTATAGATGTATTTTTTTATTAGTTAGATAAAATATATTCTAGTTAAATGATACTCTATAACTAGTTAGTTTATAAGTTGGATTAGCAAGTAGATGGCTAACTACCCTTCTTTAGAATTTAACGTGTTCTTGCCCTATCCTAGGTGGAGACATTGAAACAAACTTGATTACAAGGACAAAGGCAAGTACACCGACTCGAACCCTTTACTCTGTATTTTTGTCTTGCTTCATGTTCTCATATTGACACGTTGTACACACGATTTTTTATTGTTCATCGTTCATTGTTCATCGTTCATTGTTCAGTGTTCTTTACTTGTACATTAGGAAGGGAGAATACTATAGATATGTGACCAATCCTATATTAGCTAGGCATTGACTAATAGTTTAGGTCTCACATCGTGCACGTAGGACTCTAAGCCGTACCATTATTCATGTGCTCTTGTATCCTGTACTACCCCAGCCGGTCACATATTCTGATAGTTATTTCAAATGCATGTTACACTGATAGTATAGTTCATTGTTCTGGATCTGGTACTATGGTTTCATCGTTAGTCATGTACTACCGTTTCATGTTCCCGTGCTTGTATCATAGTTCATTGTGCAGCATTTCAGTTACTTTGTTTAGTGCTTCTTGTCGGGGTTGTACTTTGCTCCTTTCTTGACTGGATACGTTGCAGGTGTCGAGGTTTTTCTACCCTAGCATTATGGAAAACAGGACAGGTTGATAGTTAGCTAGCCTGGAGGCTACGAGGAGATTAGCGATGGGTTGAAACTTTGTTATACAGGTTTACTTTTAAATTGATGATTTTGTATTATAAAGACATGGTAATTTGTAATATTATTTAGCACGTGTTTAGATGTTGTGATTTGATTTCATGATGTGACTTGAGATATTAGATACTTAGTACAGCTTACTACGTTGTATCTTGCAACATAGGCTGGGCGTGTCCGACTAGAATCCGATTATTCGGGGGCGGGTCGTGACATGGTTTTAGTGGTGGCCCATGCAGGTCCGTCCAATGGTGCCTAGGATTAGAGTACCATTGGGAACCTGCGATATAGGAATGTTCAATCACAGCTTAGGCCGAATTGCTTGATTATATATATGTATCTAATATATGTGCTATGATTAATATTTTCTCATAGGTAAGTGATATCCTCGATTTTCAGAGAATTATCTTTCCTATTGATTTCTGAATTCTTTAGCGACTAGGCCATATTACTATTTTAGAAGTTGACTCCTATTTTTAGCCAACCTCTCATCAGCAACTAATTTTTCAAGCCTCCAAATTCCTTTAATGATTTTGTTGAACTACTTCAATCTGATTTTCTTGATCAATTCAAATATTCTAGAGCCCTAGACTAACTGCTTAGCTCAAACTTGTCTGTTTAGTTCCTCAAACTTTTCATTAACCATAAGGAATTATTTTGTCAAAATAATTCCGATGTAGGTCAATATCTCTTAGTATTTCTCTAATGGCAGAAATATTTTTTACTAGCTCTTCCACTCAATTTGAAATCGTATTACTTATATTAGTCAGAGTCAGGTTTGATCAAATCCACAAGTTTATGTCATCAATTCATTCAATAGAGTAAGGTCGGTGAACAGATACTTACTTTATTTTTTTTTTGAGCGTTTAGCCCTCATGTTGAATTTTTATTAACTCCTTTAGAATTCCTAGGGACAAAGTTGAAAAAATATTCGACGACCTACTATGACGTGGCAGATGCGCACTGCAGTCATTTATCTGGATTATGGAGACCGCGAGTTCACTACAGTCAGCTGCGCACTGGCGAGGCATAAACTCTAAGTCGAAGTAATCCCAGGTATTCATAGATTTTTCGGATATTATTAAGGCTGTGTCCTAAATTCATAATGTTTTGACCTCTTGAATTGTTCCGACAATCCTGGATGAAGTTGATAGAATATTCGGTAATCTATCACTATAGGAGTCATGGACACCAAAGATTCCTTGCATCTAGATGTATACTACACTGGCGCGGCATGAACTCTAGGCAGAGTGACTTCGGATATGTATGGTTCCCGGATACTATTGAGACTATATTCATGATTTCTTGTTTGACCTTTTATCGTCATTGACAACTTTACCAGAATTTCTTGAATTGCTTAAACTTTGGTCTTATTCAAGTTTTAATGTTTGCTCCATGTTTCAGAACTCATTTCTAGTACCATGTGTTCCATATAGAAATGTCTACCTCATTTTCTGGAACTCATTGGGACTATCCTTTCAACCCCCATTGACCAAATCTCCTTCATGGTTAAACTCTAGTGATTGTATAACTTTCGTTGATGGTTGCATAATTTGATAGTTATGCATATTATAGATAGTCGATATATAATTATGGATAAATGTGTATATGTGTAGCTATATGTGTATGGTTGATGGCTATATAAATATTCGGGAGTGGGAGCATAGATAGGTTACCTAGGTCATTTTAAGTATTCTTGAGAAGTGACAATTTCAATTGTGCCAGGGAAGGAAATATGGTAGAAGGAGATCTTGGGTAAATTAGTTAGTAATATAAGAATTATAGATTTAAGATCTTATGATTTATTTCTTTCATGCATATCTTATTTTATAATTGTCCTTGATTTTTTTTTTAAACAGTGACTTGATTTTTCTTCTCAAATTACTATCATGTTTTCAATAAAAGCATATACTAGATTTCACTAATAATTATGCCAGATCTAGATGATTCTTAAAACATATTTATGGGATTTTTTTTCATGGCTAGATTTTATTTCAAATATTGATCGTGCCTTGACGATTTTTGATATCGATTTAATCATGTCATGACAAATTGTTGGATTCTCTTGGTTATGATTATACTGTGGGTAAACGTAAATTATTCTTGATCACATTTTGATCATATTATGATCATGTCTAAACTTAATAATGATCATATTTAAAAGATTTGATTTTGTTTCTAACTAATTCTGGTTTTAGACATAATCATGCTTAAACGACTTATTTTTCCTGACCATATTTAAATGCCATTCTAGAATTTGATTTCGTCTACTCTTAAAAAATGATTTTAGTCAAGTCAACCTTCAAAATTCGTGTTTTGATTATCTTAACCGTTCAGTCTTTCGTTTATCACCTATGAACCCATTATTAGTGACTATGGCATTTTGACCATATTTTTTTTAGATTAATGGTGGTTGAAATTTTAGTCGTGTTAGTCATGCCTAATTAATTTTGGTTATGTTGGTCATAACTAGGTTATACCTAAGTAATTTTGATTAAGTTCATGACTAATTTTGATATTTTGATCATTCATATGACTTCAATTTTACTCTTGAAATTTTTGATCAAACCGTGCCATGACGATTTAATCATGCTTCAAACAATTCAAGAACTTGATTTTCGCTCATACTTAAACCTGATCTCGGGTACAACTAAATTTTAAAAAAATTCTTCTTTTATATTTTTAGTTGTATCCTTTCTATCTTGATCGTATATTATTTGAGTTTAAAACAAGCCAAAGAATTTTTATCATATTTTACTACAGGTGATTAAATGATTTGAATTTTTGTCATAGTCGTGCTAGGTATGCTAAACGATTTTCTTGGACTTAGATCACAATTTTAATTTTGATCATATTTAGAATGTAACCATGATTACACTATTTTGGTACTAGTCGACCATACCTAGATTTTGATTTTTGATTTCGATCACATAATCATTTCTAGATAATCTTATTTTTTGAGTTATACCAAAAATTCGAATTGTTATCATTTTCAAGTTTTCGTGTTGATTATATTTTTAATTGCATTTAACGTGCTCTTTGAAATTTCGAGGACGAAATTTTTTATAAGGGGAGTAGATTTATAACTACCACAATTTTAATTTCTAGTTTAAAAAAAAGAAAAGAAAAAGAAAAAGAAAACAATAATAATTTATGTTGAATCAATATTATAATTTTGAAAGATTATCAAAACATTTTTGGATTTATTTAAAATTTGTGTAATCTTGTTGGTTATTTAGTTAATCCATTTAATTTCAGGAGTATTATTATTAGTGAACTATGGATTATTTGGTAGTTAGTCCTAAGTAAATTGTTTAGTTAATAATAAAGTAAGTGGTTATAGTTAGTTAGTGGTTAGTTAGTTAGCCTTGCACTATACCTCTAGATCTAATACAAATAACACTCATGCCATCCTTGTCTTGGAGAACAAGCCACTCTCTCCTATAGAATATGAGAACTCCCAAATATCTTATTACAATAAATTTTTTCCTCTCATTCTCTCTCATATTTTTCCTTCCACCCTTTCTGTAGCTGACTACTGAGCAGTCGATCTCTTTTTTTTGGCCATTCCCACCACAGCCTCACCCGACAACCAACAATGTCCGGCCAAGCTCCTCCCCGACTGCGGTCAGAACACCACAGAGATCATCATGTTGGGTTTTTGGTTTTTCCTTTAGAAAGGTTTAGTCCCACATCGAAAAAAACAAATGGTTTGTATCTCTATATATTAGCTTTGCTATTATTGGAGATGCACATGTGGTGTGGAGGTGCACATGGGTTTGCCATGTGGGATTATTTTTCTAAATGGGAAAAAGGCTAAAATCAATAATTAAAGCATTCATGCTTTTTGCTCTTAGGATATTTATTTCCATAGGAGCTAAGCCCCGTTGGGGCTTAGCGACTCGGACTCGGACTCGGGCTCGGACTCGGGCTCAAGGGCTCATGAGGCGTAATGTGGCATTTTGTTGGCGCACTTTGCACTTAGCACGTCAGCATCGTCGCTAGGCGCATAGTGCGCTTAAGTTGCGCTCGTTGCGAGAGCCACTTGCGCGACCACGTTGCGCGGCCCGTTAAGCGAGCCCAGTTACGCTGGCCCAGTTACACAGCCCAGTACGCCCAGTACGTGCAGTGTACGTAGTGTGCGCAGCGTACGCAGCGTACGTAGAGTGCGCAGTGTGCGCAGCGTACGCAGTGTGAGTAGAGTGCGTAGTGTGCGTAGGGTGCGTAAAAGGGGCTGTGGGTGTAAAGTGTAAATTACGCTGGTGGCACAACTTCCAGCAGAACGTGTCATTGCATGTTCTGAGCGGTTGCTCCATGTTCGGGGTGGTTACTACCACGTCCCTAACATTGTGCTAACCGGGCAGTTGTTGCAGGGGCTTATATAAGGCCTCCTCCTCCTCTCTCACAGGTTACAGTACAGAACAAAACAGAAAGAGAAGCCACCAGAAAGTTTACGAAGTGTTCTTTAGCACAAGTAAATAGAGATTTTCAGACGTGTTCTTTAACACAGTTCTGATCTGCAGCCTTCGAGAGAGAGAGGAAAGGCGCCGCACCAGCGTTGCTTTTTGTACGGGAGATCGTGTCCATCCGAGGAGTCAGAAGAGCAGTAGTGTTCCAAGTTCTCCGACGAACTTGCTGGTTCCTGGAAGCTGTTCGTGTAGGGCGAATAAAGCTTTGAGCAACAGTGATCATTCACCCCAGCAGGCGTTCTTTCTTATTTCGCCAGTCACCTTCTTCGTTGCTGCCAGTAACTCTTTAGAAGTACTACGATCTGATTGCTGTGATTATGAAATCTTTTTAGATTCTCGTAATATCATAACGATATCTTTTTAGATCTTCGTTATCCTTGCGCAACCTTCCTAGAAGTGTTGCGTTGAAACATTATTTTTACAATTGTTTCATATTCTCTGTTTTCTATCGAAAAAATTGTGCCCCGGCAATAACAATCTTAAAGCTTTATTGCTACGATGGAAAACATTAATGCTTCACTCCTAAACACTGACTTCTGTAAGTTAGAGAAGTTTGATAGAGAGCATTATCAAGTCTGAAAGAGGAAGGTTTATCTCACTCTTCAACTCAGAGACGTGGATCACGTGCTTCTTGAAGAGGAACCTACCGTTCCATATACTGGGTCTGCTGCCGCAATCTCTGCGGCTACTAAATTTTAGGCCAAGTGGAGAAGGGAGAATAGCATTTGCCGGTTGCTTATCCTGAATGCTATGGAGGATTCCCTAGCAGAATCCTATTCTAAGAAGAATATCGCTAGAGACATATGGGAGTCTCTAGAAAAACTCTACGAAGAAGACAAGAACCGCAGTAAAATATTTGTGGTTGAAAAATATCACAAGTGGTTCTTTGAGGACGAAAAGTCTATGCTGCCACAGGTAAAGGAGTTCCTGAAACTGCGACAGAAGCTGGAAGACGAGGCGATGCCCCTCCCCGACAAGTTTGTTGTTGGAGGAATTGTCTCAAAGCTCCCCGCTGGGTGGAGCAAGTTCTATGCAAACATGCATAGGAAGAAGTTGGAGATCACCCTTGAAGATCTCCTACAGGAAATCTATGTTGAGGACCAGATGCGGGCTCAACTGAAGGTGGACACACTGTCCAAGCAATTGGCTAACGCCAATCTGGTTCAGACCAAGGAACCAAAGGTAAAGCAGGCGGCTTTCCACAGCAAGAAGAAGAACCCTGACAATCTAAAAGTCAAGGGAACTTCTATCAAGAAAAAGAAGCCAAAGTCAGAAATGCCTTACTTCAAGTGTGGCAAGAAGGGCCACTTTAAGAATGAGTGTAAAGCAAAGACCAAATAATCAGAGCAAGGAGAGCCTAGTAAGGTATCTATGATCACTGACGTAGTTGCTATGATTGCATAGGTTGATGCAGTAAGGACTGACTCTGACTGGTGGGTAGACACTGGAGCCTCCTGCCATGTCTGCTCCAGTAAGGAGTGGTTCACCACCTATACACCTACTTCTGAAGTGGTTATGATGGCGAACCAAGCACAAGCTGAAGTGCTCGGGATCGGGACGATGGTGTTGAAGATGACTTCGGGGAAGTCTCTGACGCTTCAAGGCGTAAAGCACGTACCGGCTATCGCCAAGAACCTGGTCTCGGGAGGCCTACTCTGCAATGCAGGCCTCAGGATGGACATCAATGCTGGCCAGATGGTGATGTCTATCAAGGGAACATATTTCGGGAAAGCTTTTTATACCGAAGGAATGTTCAAGATTCAGCTTGTAAATCAGTCCAATGTAATTAATGTAATTAATAAAGTCACTCATTCTGCTTATACTCTTGAGTTATGGCATAATAGGCTAGGACATATTCATTGTAAACGAATAAACAGAATATCTAGTCTAGGACTTATCTCCAAATGTGGGGGTAAGGCAAAGAAATGTGAAGTTTGTGCTCAAACGAAGATCACAAGGAAACCCTTTCCTCGGGTTAATCGAAGTACAGATCTTCTGGAGTTGGTTCACTCCGATATCTGTGACTTCAAACAGTTCTCTACAAAGGCCGGGATGAAGTATTTCATAACCTTCATCGATGACTTATCAAAGTATGCGTTCATCTACTTGCTGAAGGCTAAAGACGAAGCATTCGAGAAGTTCAAGGGGTTCAGAGCCGAAGCTGAGCGGCAGACTGGACAACAACTCAAAAGGATAAGAAGTGATCGAGGTGGGGAGTACAGGTCTCATGAATTCGCATTATTCTATAAGGAACATGGAATTGTCAATGAGACTACGGCTCCGTACTCTCCTCAATCAAACGGAGTAGCTGAGAGGAAGAACAGGACGTTGACAGAAATGATAAATTCAATGTTGTTGACTGCTGGCCTTCCTAAGTGCTACTGGGGAGAAGCTGCATTGACGGCCACTTTTATTCTAAATAGAGTGCCTTATGCAACTTCAGACGTTACTCCTCATGAACTCTGGTTCAAGGTCAGACCTAACTTGAATGTCATTCGAGTGTGGGGGTGTCTGGCGTATGTCAAGCTTCCAGATCTAAAGATTCAGAAGCTTGGGACAAGGACTACAAAGACGATCTTCTTGGGGTATGCCGAGAAGAGTGATGCTCGGAGATTTCTTGATATTAAGTCAAATCATATCATTGAATCTTGCGATGCAGAATATTTTGAAGACAAGTTTGCAAGGCACAAGAATATTGTTCTTCCGGATGTTCCGGAGAATAATGAGGGTGCACAAAAAACTGAAGTCTTCAATGAAAATGTGGTCCAAGAAGATGTTGTTGTTGAAACAACGGTTGAACCAAAACAAGCTGAGCCGTCAGCTAAGCGTGTGAGGAGGCCAAAGGACTTCGGAAGTAACTTTGTCACCTATCATGTGGAAGCAGATCCGCTTACCTATGATGAGGCGATGAAGACCAGAGACGCAGTTTTCTGGAAGGAGGCGATTGACAATGAGATTGATTCCATCACCTCAAATAACACTTGGGTGTTGGTTGATCTTCCTGAAGGAGCGAAACCCATCGGATGCAAATGGATCTTCAAGAAGAAGATGAAAGCAGACGGAACTATTGACAAGTTCAAGGCTAGGTTGGTAGCCAAGGGATTTTCTCAGAAGCAGGGGATTGACTATTTTGACACGTATGCTCCAGTAGCCCGGATGACCACCATCAGAATGTTGATTGCTCTCGCAGCAATACATAAGATAGTGATACATCAGATGGATGTGAATACGACTTTTCTAAATGGCGAGCTGACCGAAGAGATTTACATGCAATAGCCAGAGGGATTTGTCATCAGGGGTCTTGAAGACAAAGTCTGCAAGTTGGTGAAATCTTTGTACGATCTTAAACAGGCTTCCAAGATATGGCATGAGAAATTTGACAAAGTTATAAGGTTAAATGGCTACATGGTCAGCGATACGGACATGTGTGTTTACACGAAGTTCGCTGATGGAAGAGGTGTGATCGTTTGTCTGTATGTGGACGACATGCTTATCCTAGGTACAGATATTAGCTGTGTCACGGAGACAAAGAAATTCATCTCAAGCAAGTTCAGTATGAAGGACTTGGGGAAAGCTGATGTGATCTTAGGGATCAAGATCATCCGGACAGACACTGGACTAGCGCTGTCACAGTCTCATTATATTGAGAAAATGATCACTCGTTATGGGTATCGGGATCTTCCAGGGATCGATACGCCGTACAGGTGTGATCTGAAGCCTAATTCAGGGGAAAGCATCAGGCAGCTGGAGTATGCAAGCGTAATGGGAAGTTTGATATATGCTACTACTGCCACAAGGCCTGACGTAGCTTTCACCGTGGGAATGCTGAGTCGTTTCACGAGCAACCCAGGTGCTGAACACTGGAAAGCTGTGAAACGGGTTATGAGATATCTCAAGAAGACTCAGACATATGCACTGTACTACAGTGGAGATCCGTCGGTAGTGGAAGGCTTCAGTGATGCCAGTTGGTGCTCAGAGGTGGAGAGCGAGAGGTCCACAGGTGGATACATTTTCACAATGGGTGGAGCTGCTATATCGTGGAAGTCGAAGAAGCAGACTATGCTCTCGCGGTCATCCATGGAATCTGAGTTCTTTGCACTAGATATCGCAGCCGAGGAAGCAGAATGGCTTCGGGAGCTCATATATAATCTTCCATTGGTTGGAGGGCAAATACCGGCGATACCGATATACTGGGACAACCAGGCGACTGCGGCGGTGGCATCAAATGACCTCTTCAACGGGAAGAAGAGGACTGTGCGGTTGAAGCACAGGGCAGTACACGATCTTATCAAGAGAGGTGTTATTGCAGTGATTGATGTTCGGAGTCAGGAGAACCTGGCGGATCCGTTCACCAAGGGCCTCAAGCGCCAGCTGGTCAATGACACAGCTTGTAAAATGGGCTTGAAGGCATTCTGATATTGGATTATTGTATTCCTACCATAAAGTTTTATGCTAATAGTTCAAAGATTTATCTACCAGGCATCTAGCTTTTGGTTCAAGGGAGGACCACTAATCGGAAGAATATCAGGAACGGTGGGTACATGTTCTATTGGGCATGGAGAGGTTACGGACCTATAACCACAGTTGTCTACTATTGTTTTATGTGGAAAACGGTTCCTGTGGGAAGGTTGGCTTAATTGCCTTAATGAGTTCTCAGGCAGAGTGAATGCCTGGAGTGCTTTACAGGAAGCACGGTAGAGCAGCACTACAAGGAGTGAAACTCCATGCTACAGTGGGGTAACTCCACAATGAGGTTCCTATATGTGGGGTGCTGTCCAGGAATAGGATAAAGCCTCGGCTTTGCAGGCCAAGTCACAGCGGCGTAGCACCACAAATAGGCAGTTAGCCTAATGCTGTATGTTAAATATAAAGAGGGGTGTAGTCAGCACTACAAAGAGGAGGAGTTCCTCATGTTACAGTGGCACGACACCACCATGAGGTACCCGGTTAGGGATAAAGCCTCGGCCTTGCAAGCCATGTCGTTGCGGCGTAATACCGCAAGGGAGCCTAAGGCTTCTTGCTGGGTAGTTTGGCACTACAAAGAGGCGGTTGCCTCATGCTACTGTAGTATGACACTACGATGAGGTTCCCGGTACGGGGTAAGGCCTCGGCTTTAAGCCATGTCATAGCGGCGTAGCACCGCAAGGGAAGCGCAAAGCGCTTCATGCCATGTCTCTTTATAATGAACTCACCTATAGTGTATGACAGAGATATCAGGCCGTCTCTTGAGGGTAAACTTATAGACACCCAAAATTATACACTGAAATCAGGCTGGCACTGGGCCTTTAATGTGTAGCCAGAAGTACATGTAACTACATTATGTGAGTGGAAAGAATTTTAGCTATGATGTAGAATTCAAGGCTTAGTCTATTCTTGTATTATAGTTTGATTTTTGACCCATGCGGGAAGATTTAAGTCGTAAGCGATATCTCTCCTAATGCATGATGGACAGTTACTGTGGGGAACACTTATATCCATATATAGAGATATGTGAGGGATTGTTGGGTTTTTGGTTTTTCCTTTAGAAAGGTTTAGTTCCACATCGGAAAAAACAAATGGTTTGTATCTCTATATATTAGCTTTGCTATTATTGGAGATGCACATGTGGTGTGGAGGTGCACATGGGTTTGCCATGTGGGATTATTTTTCTAATGGGAAAAAGGCTAAAATCAATAATTAAAGCATTCATGCTTTTTGCTCTTGGAAAATTTATTTCCATAGGAGCTAAGCCCCGTTGGGGCTTAGCAACTCGGACTCGGACTCGGACTCGGACTCGGGCTCGGACTTGGGCTCAAGGGCTCATGAGGCGTAATGTGGCGTTTTGTTGGCGTACTTTGCACTTAGCACGTCAGCATCGTCGCTAGGCGCATAGTGCGCTTAAGTTGCGCTCGTTGCACGAGCCACTTGCGCGACCATGTTGCACGGCCCGTTACGCGAGCCCAGTTACGCTGGCCCAGTTACGTAGGCCCAGTACGCAGCCCAGTACGCCCAGTACGTGCAGTGTGCGCAGCTTACGCAGCGTGCGTAGAGTGCACAGTGTGCGCAGCGTACGCAGTGTGCATGGAGTGCATAGTGTACGTAGGGTGCGTAAAAGGGGCTGTGTGTGTAAAGTGTAAATTATGCTGGTGGCACAACTTCCAGCAGAACGTGTCATTGCATGTTCTGAGCGGTTGTTCCATGTTCGGGGTGGTTACTACCACGTCCCTAACATTGTGCTAACCGAGCAGTTGTTGCAGGGGCTTATATAAGGCCTCCTCCTCCTCTCTCACAGGTTGCAGTACAGAACAGAACAGAAAGAAAAACCACCAGAAAGTTTATGAAGTGTTCTTTAACACAAGTAAACAGAGATTTTCAGACGTGTTCTTTAACACAGTTCTGATCTGCAGCCTTCGAGAGAGAGAGGAAAGGCGCTGCACCAGCGTTGCTTTTTGTACGGGAGATCGTATCCATCCGAGGAGTCAGAAGAGCAGTAGTGTTCCAAGTTCTCCGACGAACTTGCTGGTTCCTGGAAGCTGTTCGTGTAGGGCGAATAAAGCTTTGAGCAACGGTGATCATTCACCCCAGCAGGCGTTCTTCCATCTTTCGCCAGTCACCTTCTTCGTTGCTTCCAGTAACTCTGATTGTATCTTCTTTTTAGAAGTACTACGATCTGATTGCTGTGATTACGAAATCTTTTTAGATTCTCGTAATATCATAACGATATCTTTTTAGATCTTTGTTATCCTTGCGCAACCTTCCTAGAAGTGTTGCGTTGAAACATTGTTTTTACAATTGTTTCATATTCTCTGTTTTCCATCGAAAAAATTGTGCCCCGGCAATAACACATCATCACCATCCCGTCGATCTAACATCATCGCCAATACCCCAAAATTCCTCACCTTCCTGTCCTCCTCTCAATCTCTGCCAACTTCGATCATCTTTCCAGCCAAACAGATTAGCACCACCGTGAACCCCCACTGCCAACCTCACCTTCTCGCCGTTAGCATACGTCGGGACCACTCTCCTAGTCGGGTCTTCCCGATCTGACGGTGCCAGTTTCAGATCGGTCCGTCGTGGCTTTCCGTCGTCGAGGTCGCGTGATCTCCTTGCGAACCGCTGTGGAGGTTCGTTGGGATCCTCCAGATCTGGCTATGATGACCAGATCAGCCACCTCTTCGACCCTTGAGCTGATGGAATAGTCGCTGAGCTCCGCCCTTGGCAGCCATGTCCGTCGATCACAGCCACCGACGGCTTTGAGACTGCCATCTCGATTCGAAGTAGCCATCTGACCTCGTCTTCCTTTTCTCCGTGGTTACTTTCTGATCTCCATCCTCCTTGTCAAAGACCAACATCACCAGACCCGTTCTCTGTCGTATCGAGAGCAGCGATGGTGATGACCGTCATGCCCGCCGCACATCGGTGCCTCTCCAGCGAACGAGCACACAGATCTGGACCAGGCCATGTCTCCCCGGCGAGTGCCACCCCGCTCTGGCCTTTCCTTTACTGGTAATTCTTCTACCCCTCTCTTGATTCCTTCTTCTCTTCTTCCTCATAGTTAGTAGAAACTTTGACTTTCTCTCTCTTACAGAGAGAGGAGTGTGGATTCTTTAAATCCAAGGGTTCGAGTTAGGCCGATGGGCCTGGAGCCCATAGACCTGGGATAACCCATTTTTTAGTTGTGTAGTTTTGTTTGTTTTCAAAACATTTCAATTAATTAATGTTAATGGATTAATATCTTCTGTTGGATTGGACTCAAGGCCAGTCCAATTTAAAATCTGTTTTATTTGTAAAAGAAAAACTAGATTTAAACTAGGATAGAATTTTGTATATTATAAAATATAATACGTATAATATTTGGAATATATATATATAAATACATGTAGGTGTGTTCTATTAATAGTGGCAGCAATTTGATAATTTTATTACAATATATGCTTACCTAGTATTAGTTTACCAAATAATATTTTATAAAGTAATTATTATTATTACTATCTTTATTATCACTATCCATATTTAAACTAAGTTTTATTAAATCTAACCATGTTTTTCTAATAAATAGATTGGTGGATTAATTTTTAAACCATATTTTATGGTAGATAGTTTATCATATCTATTAAACAATATTTTAATTGATAGATAATTATTATTGTCAAATAGTTGATGGGATATTGTTAGTAGTCACTAGCATCTATAGATGTATTTTTTTATTAGTTAGATAAACTATATTCTAGTTAAATAATACTCTATAACTAGTTAGTTTATAAGTTGGATTAGCAAGTAGATGGCTAACTACCCTTCTTTAGAATTTAACGTGTTATTGCCCTATCCTAGGTGGAGACATTGAAACAAACTTGATTGCAAGGACAAAGGCAAGTACACCGACTTGAACCCTTTACTCTGTATTTCTGTCTTGCTTTATGTTCTCATATTTACACGTTGTACACACGATTGTTCATTGTTCATCGTTCATTGTTCAGTGTTCTTTACTTGTACATTGGGGAGGAAAATACTACAGATATGTGACCAATCCTATATTAGCTAGGCATTGACTAATAGCTTAGGTCTCACATCGTGCACGTGGGACTCTAAGTCGTACCATTATTCATGTGCTTTTGTATCCTGTACTACCCCAGCCGGTCACATATTCTGATAGTTATTTCAAATGCATGTTACACTGATAGTATAGTTCATTGTTCTGGATCTGGTACTATGGTTTCATCGTTATTCATGTACTACCGTTTCATGTTCCTGTGCTTGTATCATAGTTCATTGTGCAGTATTTCAGTTACTTTGTTTAGTACTTCTTTCCGGGGTTGTACTTTGCTCCTTTCCTGACTGGATACATTGCAGGTGAAGGTTTATCTACCCTAGCATTATGGATTACAGGACGGGTTGATAGTTAGCTAGCCTGGAGGCTACGAGGAGATTAGCAATAGGTTGGAACTTTGTTATACAAGTTTACTTTTAAATTAATGATTTTGTATTATAAAGACATGGTGATTTGTAATATTATTTAGCACGTATTTAGATGCTGTGATGTGATTTCATGATGTGACTTGAGATATTAGATACTTAGTACAGCTTATTATGTTGTATCTCCCAACGTAGGCTGGACGTGTCCGACTCGAATCCGATTATTCGGGAGCGGGTCGTGACAAGTTGAGAGGATCAAGGCAGCTCAGTCAACGGATTCTAAGCTTCAGCAGCTTAGGGCAGAATATGAAACAAGAAGGAGAACATAGTTATGTATTCACGAAGACGGTACTCTCCGGCATGGAAGGCGTCTTTGAGTACCCAGCGGTGATATCAGACAGGAGATTACGGCAGAGGCTCGCAGTTTGCAGTATTCAATTCATCTCGATCGCACGAAGATGTTTCGTGATATTCGCCAGCATTTTTGGTGAAATGACATGAAGAGGGAGATATTCCAGTTTGTCTCTTGTTGTTTGGTTTATCAGCATGTTAAAGTTGAACATCCGAGACCAGCTGGACTTTTTCAACCTTTACCGATCCCAAAATAAAAATGGGAGCACATTACTATGGATTTTGTAACTAGGTTACCAAAATCCCCTGCTGGAAGAGAAGCTATCTGGGTTATAATTGACCGACTCACGAAGGTAGCTCATTTTCTCCTTTTTCGAATTGGTCAGTCGACATATCAGCTTACAGAGATGTATCTCAGACAGATAGTCAGATTGCATGGAGTTCCAGTCAGCATCGTATCGGATAGAGATTCAAGATTTACCTTGCACTTTTGGCGGAGTCTTCAGGAGAGTTTGGGTTGTCATCCGCAGATAGATGGTCAGTCAGAGCGCACGATTCAAACTCTTGAGGATATGTTGCGATCCTGTACACTTGACTTCGATAGTTCCTAGGAAGATTACCTACATCTCGTGGAGTTCTTCTATAATAACAGTTTCCAAGCCTGTATCCAGATGGCACCATTCGAGGCATTGTATGGCAGAAAGTGCACATCACCTTTAGCCTGGGACGATGTCGGCGAGAGGCAGATGCTTGGACCAGAAATGGTTACTCGGACTATCGAGGTGGTCAGACAAGTTGGAGATTATCTTCGAGTTGCCCAAGATCGTCAGCATTATTGGGCCAATTCTCATCGGCATCCTCTTGAGTTTTCTATCGGCGATCACGTATTCCTTAGGATTGTGCCTACCTGTGGCATCATTCGATTCGATGTACGGGGAAAGCTTAGTCCTAGGTATATAGGACCGTTTGATATTCTCGAGTGAGTAGGCGATGTGTCCTACCGTCTCGCTCTTCCACCGTCGTTACGTGAGGTACATGACATATTCCATGTATCCCAATTGCGACGGTACATCCCGAATCCTAGCCATATCCTTGATCATTCAAAATTGGTTGTTGGTACCAACCTTTCGTATGGAAAAGGCCCGTATCCATATTGGACCGAAAAGAGAAGATACTCAAGAACAAGACTATTAAGTTAGTCCGTGTTGCTTGGGGTCATCACTCTTTAGATGAGTCAACGTGGAAACGTGAGGATCATATCCGGTCGCAGTATCTACACATGTTTGACTCATAAGGTATAATGTCTTCCTTATGCCTTATGCCTTTAATTTCTTGCTTGCATGAATGATTGTCTGATTGACTGCTAGTCATAGATTGCTAGTGTTAGTATAGCTTACCCTGACACCTCTAGCCTCTTGATTAAATTTCGAGGATAGAATTTTTTTAAGGTAGGTAGAGTTGTCACTCCCATTTTCCGTTATACGTATTTTCAGTATACGTGTACGGATTTATGACAATTGTCAGGTGGCCCGTGTTTTAACTTGTCCTGTTTAGCTTGATCCTGGTTTAATCTTGCCTTAGTTTATTTGGTTTGGTTCAACATGACTTGACTTGACTTGACTTGGCTTGACTTGGTTTATTTTGGTTCATCTTGGCTTGGCTTGGTTTATTTTATTTTGTTTTGAGATGAGAGGAGTTGCTAATAAGTCAACTATCCTTTCTCTCTCTCTCTTCATTACAGTTCTTCATTTACTTCTTCTTCTTCTTCTCCATTACTCCTCCAACCCACCCAAGAAACCCTAGGCAAGTGCAACTTGCTTCATGATGGATCTTCTATTGTATTTTTCTATTCTCTTCTCCACTTGATTCTAAGTCTCTTTAGGACTTGGCATTTTTGGTTTTGATCGATGGATTTTTGTATATCTAAGTTTTGATCTTTTCGTGTTTTTCTTGGTTTTGATCTAGTAAATCTTGGTATTTCCTAAAACCAGTTATCTCAGGATGTAGGAAATCTCATTTTATGCAGTTTAGACCCTTGGAAGTCTCAATTCGAACTTGTTTTGAGGAAGTTATGGTCATGGCAAGTTTTTGGAACTTTTATGACTGAACCTGCTGTTTGGGGACAATGAACCCCATGCGCCCGGGAGGCCATGCAGCATGAAGTCCCGGCAACGCATCTTTTGACTCCGAGCGTGTCATACGCGTAGGTTCCATACGTGCATTTACTGAAGACGCATCGTGAGTCTCCCATTGTGATGCGCTTATATCTAGCTATGCGCCTCTTTGGCCATGTGCCTATATCTGGCCATATACCTTTCTGGCCATGTGCCTATATCTGGTTATGTGCCTATATTTGGCTATGCGCCTCTTTGGCCATGCACCTATATCTGGCCATGTGCCTCTTTGGCCATGCGCCTAGATTTGACTATGCACCTACACCGGCCATGCGCCATCTTGACCCTGGTGTCCATTCATGCCCAGGCACCCATGCTTGCCTAGGTGCCCATCCATCGTTAGGCGTCCATTGTGATGCGCCTACCCCCCTGTACCTTTCTTGTTCTTGCAGTTGTCTATATGTTTTGTTATATACTTGTACCCTGAGTTTTGACCCGACCTGAGCATGACCTGACTTGGCTGTAACACGAACTTGACTTGCACCGGAGCTTTGACTTGGACTTGAATATGATAATTCTAGGCAATGATCTGAACTTGACATAAACACGGCATGATAACTCCTTTGGAGGCCCGTCGTGGCGCACTCTTGACCAATAATTCTTGATATGACAAGTACTTATAGCATGAGCACGACATGTTAACATGAACCCTTCTTGATAATCTTGATAGTGGCCCGTCGAGGTGCACCCTTGACAAGCACTCTTGACATGATAAGCAACTAGACATAACATGTATAATCTTGATAGTGGCCCATCGAGGTGCACTCCTGACAAGTAATCTTGACAAGTAACAAGTAACCTGACATGACATAAAAATCTTGAAAGGCTATTGCGACGGCTATCCTGACTTGCTAAGTAACTCTTGTCTTGACATCGTGGTTGATTCTCTTGATTGTGCCAGTACAAACTACCTGTCTCGTCTTGCATCATGTCTAGGAACTAGATTCCTGGTTACCACGGTCAGGAATTCATAATAAATCTGACTAGATTAATGACTATATTGATCAAGTAGTTCATATAGAGATATTTTTCCAGTTACATGCGATCCCGTTATCCCGGCCATACCTGAGTGGACTTCTAGCCTGCCGACGAGTAGGGCATATTTCCAGTCCACTGTCATGTGGGGCACTTCTTGAACACAAATGTACTAAGGTACACCAAGTCATCTTGTAACTTATGCAACTCATGTAATCTTGATAACTCTAAGCAACCTCACCTGGATAACCTGGATAGCTGCAGGGCTTGTGACTTGGGAATATCTCAAATGCATCTTGTTAGTAACTAGGCCTGTGATAACCCTAGTTAGCTAATGATAGCAAGCCGTAAGATTTGATTGGCCGTGCCTTTATGCTTGTCTCGTGGTTAACATGGGAATTATATTCTGCCTCTTATTTTCATAATGCAAGCTCTTGTTTTATTCTAACCCTGTCTTCTTGTTACTTAATCATGTTTATTATTTATATCTTCTGTTTATTAACCTGCTGGTTTTAGTTCCTAAGTGAAGCCTCCCTTATGGCACTTGCTCTTTCTGGGGTTTGACCCAGCTGGTTTTGTATGGCCAGATTTTGGAGTAGCACCCGAGGTTCTACCTGCCTTCCAGCAAGATGGTGAACACTAGACGCAACCCTGACAACGAGTGGGTTTCTTATTTTGCTCTCCTACTCTATTGTAAAATTATTCTTTTGAGACATTTAGCCGTCGAGCAAGTGTTAGCTCGTGTTGAAACTTATATTTGGTTTGTCTAAGGGCTGTAACATGATCGACAAATCCTATGGTTGATCATGTATGACTCTAAATCTTGTTAGTCTTCGTATTTTGTATGACTAACTTCATGATCATCTGAATATGTAATGTTTGGGACTCCTTACTTTGTATGTCTGATGATCTAATATCTTATAACATTTATTTGCTTGCTTGAGATTGAGGCCCTAGGCTTGTTCTTGACCACAAGAGACTGCTGGCTTGTAGTTAAACCCTCATGCATCTAGACGGCCTTGACCGTATTGTGAGGTGGGTTGCACTTCAATGTACGTAGCTGGCTGTGTCTGTCCCCTGCTCTCCAATATTCTGGTTTTGGGGCGTGACAATTCATAAAGCCGATTCTTCATCCAATGGATGTCAAGACAGTACTTGTGGATAGAGAAATGACAGGAGAGATTCTCATGCAATAGCTAGATGGATTTTTCGTTCAGGGTCTTGAAGTCAATGTTTGCAAGTTGATAGAATCTATATACAGCCAGATGCAAGCTTCTAATCTGTGGCATGAGAAGTAGACATAGTCAACAGTTCAAATGGCTATAGGATCAGCGGGACTGATAATTATGCTTACACGAACTTCGCTGGTGGTAGAGGTATCATCGTTTGTCTCTATGTTGATGACATGCTAAATCTTGTTCACGAATGTAGATGTGTTACTAGAACAAAGATGTTTCTCTGGTCCAAGTTCAATATGAAGGACGAGGGAGATGCGAATGTAATCCTGGGGACTAATATAATCCGGACGTCAGCTGAACTTGCTCTGTCACAAGCTCACTACGTGGAAAGATGGTCACAAGCTATGTATATCAAGATCTTCTAGGGATCGATACTCCTCAAAGGTGTGATTAGAAGATGAAGACATATCCAAAAAATAGGGTCTGACAGTTGGTGTTATAATGCTCCAGTCCTAAAATATGTAGGACTTGGATGCTTATACATGCCAACTATGTATCAAGTTGACTCCAGTCCAGCTCAAATATATATATATATATATATATATATATATATATATATATATATATATATATATATATATATATATAGTATCTACAAACTATCTATACTAATCAATAATGCCTCTAAGTTTCAATCCACAGTAATATAGGATATAAGAATGAACAATATATAACATAGTATGCACCTCATGCTACATTTGTCCGAATAGACTCGAGAGAATAACTTGAGACTCTAAATACTAGGCTAACAAGCAGAATGTAAATAAATAGAAATGAATATGTAACCACAAGAGATACTTGAAACAGTAAATAACAACCATCATGATCAGCAACCAAATCAGTTGAATACCTTGAGAGATCACCAGGTCTTCAGTGGACATAGAAAGGTACATAAAACATGCCAATATACAAAAAAGAAATATGATCCATGGGTATCTACTATAGTCGGTCTACGTGATATGCATGTGAGAACATGTCCTAGAATATCAGACTTTGCCACTAAGGCTCACAAGCTCCTAATCAGGCTATTACCCAAAGCACGTGTCATGGAACCAAAGACAATCAAGAAAACTAATGCCAGAATCTGATACAGAGATAAAGACACACAAGAATAACATGCCACAAGATAAGTAGTCTGATATTGTAGTCAAGTTCTTCCCACCCCACGTCTAGAATCTAGCAAGTCAAGTCAAGCATATTTTATCTAGAAACAATAACAATAATAAATCCAGTAATCTATTGTGAGGTCACTATGAATACTTATGTAAATCTCGCATCATGAACGTGTCAGTGTCCTGTGGTCAATCGTGTCAATGAATACGATACAATAAAACACAATGCCTAGTATCGATACTCGATGTTAATAGGATAACATCGACACCCGCATGTGATACAGATACTAAAGTATCGACCAATCCAACGCCATAACAAACAAAAGTAAAGACAACCATAAAGGAAAAGAACAATCTGTAGTGTTTGCAAGGTACACTTGCCTGCAACCTCAAAACGTAAATATGACCGTCCGATTCCAAGATCCTCACTCACTCCATCATGTACACCTATAATAAGTAAATCTAACTATCAATATCTATGACATATTACATACTATACATAGCCTTACCATATATAGTCCCAATAGATATATTCTACTAAACTAGTCTATACTGCACATAAAACCAATCTAACATATATGGTACCAAATCAAGTTTCATAAATAATATTTTTATAAAGTAAAAATATAATACTTAATTTTGGGAAAATCCATCAAATTATTTATAATTATATTTAGATTATATTCCTCATAAGGAAAACTAGTATCAACTACTGTATTAGTCACATTACCTATTTAACTCAATCTAGCATATATAGTAGTAAATCAACATGATAAAGTAATATTTTTATAAATTAAAAATATCATATTTATTTCTAGAAAAATATTTACAAATATTTATATTGATATAGTCTATTCTATTCATAGAAAAATATGTATATAAGTCCCATATTGACCTGCCATCAATATTCATAGAATTGATCCATAGTTTGGTTCCCGAAACGATAATTTCTTAATAAATCTTAGTTTTAGAAAAATACTAATAAATATGTAAAAATATTTTTTTTTCTATCAATTCATCCACAACAATTAATTTAGATATATTCCTTCAAGTTCGGGTCAATTTGACACATAGATCTTATGGTTTTTCGGTGTTGCGACAACACGATGAAAAATTCAGATTTTATTAAAAGAGAAAATCTGAATTAAATGCTACAAAATATATTCAATAGAAATCGGATGTCTAGAGTCTTACCAAAAATATAAGAAGGGTCTAAGTGGTCCGGAAGTAGCCAAAAACTCACACACGAAAGAATTGGTTCTGTCTGGACACCTTTTCGTAAAACGGACACGACGGACAAACCTTAAAGAACCACGTGAGTGGCCAATTATACATGATAATAGACACATATATCTTCCAATTATTTTTGTTTCAGGAGAAACGGATGTCAGAAAGTAGATGAAACACATTGAGGAAGATGACCAACCTGCTGGTTTGTACAGAATTGTGCTGCTAGAATTTGCTGATTTATAGGGCTATTTTGGTGTACTAATAGGGTTGTGAACATATGGGATTTGATAGGAAAGTAGAGGATCATGTTAGCTTCACAACGAATATTCTTGGAGCATCACGGGAGGTTGGAAAGGGATCAAAACTGCCGGTACGACACAAGGTGCTGTCGGCGGCCAAGGCTGGGAGGATTAGAACTTTTGGGGGGCGGTGGAAGCTGAATATTAGATTAAAATATAAAGTTTGAGGCTTATATAGTTACGGTTTGTCTAAGGAATATTTCAGGAAAGTTTGGTGAGATTTGGTTGCACCACTTGAAAGATACGGATATTTGAATCAGTGGATAATTAATGGGTTTCCTAATTTAGAAATTCAGTGGTGGGCTGTTCCAAATCTATTGTGGCTGTGAAAAATCCACTAAAATAAATGTAAATTCATCCTAATTAGTTATGGTAACCTATTATAGGCTCAACTAGGCTAGTTGGACTCGGTCTAGGCCTATAAGATTTATGGTATCGAAATCAACTCTGAAAGGCTAATTAATAGGTCTTGTGTGCCATTTTGAAAATAAGTAACACACAAAACTCAATTGAGTGGCACACCATTGGCATATGTGTCATAGGCTCAAAATAGGTCAAAATATATATTGGGTCGAATGGTTTGGATCGGGATTTGTCTCAAACTAGACTTGGAAATTAATTGAGTTTTATGGTAGGGGATGATCCTACAGTTGTGCAAGAAATATGTACTATAAGAGAACAAATTTGGGTGGAACATGATATATTAAAATGAACGTGGACTCGTCTAGATTATGAATATGGAACTAGATTTGAGAAATTGATAGTTGTTGTGCTTCAAAAATCAAAGCTATGGTAAAGTACTCTTATAGTCATAATTGATTATAAAATATAGTTTAATACTAAAATAACCATATTAAATATAAATAATTAAAAATAATAGCAAAAAATTAGAGGGAAGATGAAAATGAACTGCAACGTATCCAATCATAAAGAAGAAAAGTACCTTCCCAGAAAGTTCCATGGTGCAATATAGCAAGTCATTCAATGTATCCAGTCAAGAAAGGAGCAAAGTACAACCATATTGTAATAATGTAAGTCAGCACAAAATAAATCTAGATAAATAGAGATAATATAACAATAAAGGAAACATGAATATGAACTAGAAGCAGTAAATATGTACAAGAAAACAATGTCAAGAACCACTACCAAAATACTATTAAATAGCGACGAACCTTAGCGACGAAAATGAATCCATCGGTATATAGCGACTGACTGGCGACTACATAGCGACCGATAATTTATGCAAAATAAATGTTTAATATACGTTGCGACATCCGTCACTAATCCGTCACTAAGTTATTATCGACAGCCTAGCGACGAAAATGGTCTGTCACTGGCGACGAATAAAATTGATTCAGTAAATCTTTCATTATCATTCTCAAAATTTCGCCCAAAATCATAACTTCCCCCCAAACCCCCCAAAACCCCAAAAACCCCGCCCCTACTACTCCTCCTCCGACCCCCTCTCCGACGCGGCAACCCCCACGACGGCCCCCCCCTCCTTCCCCGACGACCCCTTCCGCCTCGGCCCCCTCACGTGCGCAACCCTCCTCCTTTCCCTCCTCATCCCTACTCCTCCTCCCCGAGCCCCTCACGCACGCGAAAACCCCCCACGGCGGCCCCCATCTCCGTTCCCCCTCTACAGCTCGCCTTGAACGGCGCCCCCTGTCGAGCGGCAGCCCCCCGACGTCGCCGCTTCCTCGACTTCCAAGAGGAGAACCCCCCGACGCCGCCTACCTCTGAGCTCTGACGCCCTCCACCTTGCCCTCCTTCTCGTCTCAGTCCTCACTGTGAGATTTCTAAACCTCCTCAAATTAAAATTTAAATTTAATTACTCTCAAAATTGTTTAATTATCACATGTTTAAGAACCCTATGGAAATATATGTATTTTGTTTATATTATTCAGAATTTTTTTACAGAATTACTTGTCCTACGTTGTGAATAAAAGCACCAAAGAAAAAGGCGAGGAATTAGACCTAGAAGTGATCAGGATATATTATACTCATAACCTTGAGTTGTAACTGGAGTAATTTGTTATTATTTTTTATTTATAAATTAACTGAGTTGGTACTAAATTATAATTCAAAACAATTAAGATTAATTTAATTTGTAAGTTTTATTTGGCATACTAGCGACGTTCACAATGAGTCTGATACGGTTCCCTCCTCCTGGATGTTATTCAAAATATTATTTAACTCTAGGATGGTGTTATAGGGTCGTCAATATAATATAAGGATACGGCCGTTATCGATATGATTGGGCCGATACCAATCCGATAGGCCGATACTAATCTAATACGGTCGATACTAATTCGATACGACCGATACCGATCTGATACGGTGGATACCAATCGGATAGGACGATACCAATTCAATAAGGCCAATACCAATTCGATACGGCCGATACCTATCAGATACGGCCGATACCTATCGGATACGTCCGATAACTATCGGATAGGCCGATACAAATTCGATAAGGACAATACCAATCGAATTCGGCCGATACCTATCGGATACGGCCGATACCTATCGGATACGACCGATACCTATCGGATAGGACGATACCAATTCAATAAGGACGATACCAATCTGATACAGCCGATACCTATCTGATACGGTCGATACCTATCGGATAGGTCGATACCAATTTGATAAGGCCAATACCAATCCGATACGACCGATATGGCCGATACCTATCGGATAGGCCGATACCAATTCGATAAGGCCGATACCAATCCAGATAGGCCGATACCAAGTCGATGATACCGATACAGTTAATGTTGGTTATTACAATTAGGTACTTAATTAGAATTTCTATTTTTATGTTTTTTTATACTTGTATTTACACAATATATGGTACGTGGTGCAGAATTGGTTTGAACAATGAGTTGATACTTAGTTGACCGTTTGTGGATGTATAATCGGTAACATGAGAGTAAGATTGGTTTGACGGATGATTTCAAGGCGGGCGTCGAGGAATTTCTGAGATATGCCAATAGCCAACCTTATTTCATGGACGGAAGGCTCATAAAGTGCCCTTGTGTCATTTGTCATAATATACCATTCAAAGAGGTAGATCTCGTGAGAGAGCACCTCAGCAAGAAGGGTTTCGTACTGAACTACAACGAGTGGACGACTCAAGGAGAACCTTTGGTTTCGCAATATCAGTCATCCTTCAATAAGGAGATGGGAGAGTCCACTCTAAGAGATCACTTCGAATATCGGTATCGAAACTTGGCACGTGAGTTGGTATTTGATGCAGCTTGTACCGGTCCAAGTTTTGATCTGGAGGATCCGAATCCTACTGCAAAAGAGTTCTATGATATGTTCAACCATGCCGATACTCCGTTATATCCGGGTTGTGATTCGTATTATGTCCTGTCGGTGGTGATGCGACTGTTGAACCACAAGTCTGATTTTAACATACCACGGGAATGCTACGACCGGATAATTCAGTTTGTTTGAGAGTTGCTGCCAAAAGGAGAGAAGGACTTGCCCGAAAACTTTTACAAGTCAAAGATGATGATACATGAACTCGAATTAGGCTATAAAAAGATAGATTATTGTTGAAATAGCTGCATATTGCACTACAAGGAGAACAATGATAAAGACATATGCATTTTCTATCATGAAGATCGGTACAAGCCCATTCGGGGTAAAAAATCAACTGCACGAGCAAGGTTGCGCCCCTATAAATACATGCAGTTTTTGCTGATCACAAAGAGGCTACAAAGGATGTATATGTCCTCGAATACTGCAGAACACATGACATGGCATAGCAAAGAACGGAGGATGGATGAAGGAGAATTATCTCATCCATCCGATGGAGAGGCATGGAAGTTTTGATCGATGTCATCCTAGATTTGCTGTGGAGTCTAGGAATGTTCGGTTGGCTTTATGTTCTGATGGATTCACTCCTTTCGGACAGTCGGGGTCTCAGTACTCACGTTGGCTGGTGATTTTAACCCCTTATAATCTACCATCGTGGATGTGCATGAAGACTCCTTATATGTTCTTAACACTTATTATATCCGATCCAAAAATCTAAAGAAGAACATCGATATCTACTTGCGGTCATTGGGTACGAGTTGAAACAATATGGTAGTTCGGCGTTCAGACGTATGATATATAGATGGAGCAGAACTTTCAGATGAGAGCGACACTTACGTGGACCATCAATAATTTTCTACCATAAGAAATGTTATCTGGGTGGAGTACTCGTGGTATTATGTCTTGTCTAATATGTATGGAAAAGAGTAAGGCATTCTACCTTTAGAATAGAAATAAAGCTTGTTTTTTATTGTCATCATCAGTTCCTTCATATGTCGCATACATGGAGAAGGAACATGAACGCCTTTAGAGCTGTAAACATAACTAACTCCTCCTCTATTGAAATTGACTGGAGATGTCGTTTGGGAAGAGGTAGAGGATTTGTCGACTGTAATAGAAGATTCGAGATGGGCCATCACTTAGAAGGATTCGGACATAGACATAATTGGACCAAACGGAGTATCTTTTGGGACATACCTTATTGGAAGGACAATCTCATAAGACACAATCTTGATGTCATGCATATGAGAATAATGTATTCGACAACGTCTTCAATACAATGATGGATATCAAGAGAAAAACGAAAGACAATTCCAAGGCAAGAAAGGACTTGAAAATTATTTGCAGGCATCCAGAGTTGCATCTAACACGAAGCTCCAATGGTAACTGGGTCAAGCCCTTAACACCATTTACATTGAGTAGGGATGATAAATTGATAATATGCAATTGGATTACAAAGTTGAGATTCTTTGAGGGTTAGTGTCAAATCTGGCAAGATGTGTCGATCTCAATGAACGCAAGCTGATAGGGATGAAGAGTCTGATTGCCACGTATTCATGGAACATTTACTTTCTATCGCTCTGAGAGAGATGCTGCCTTCTCAAGGTGGTCCGTTGGCCGAGTTATCTATATTCTTTAGAGATTTGTGTTCAAGTAAGTTGACGATGCAACATATGTTTGAAATTGAGGAGAATATTGTATTGACATTGTACAAGTTAGAAAAGGTATTTCCCCTAGATTTTTTGATAATATGGAACATTTGCCGATTTATCTTACATACGAAGCACGTATCGGTACTCCCGTCAATTATTGATGGATGTATCCATTTGAGAGGTATAAAATAATTAATTATCTAGTACTAATATTTTTTTATTGAAACAGTTCTAATATTCAATATATATTATAGATATCAATATCACCTGAAGAAGAATGTAGGCAATAAGGCTCATATAGAAGCTTCGATATGCGAAGCATATATTATTGAGGAGGTCTTAAACTTCTGCTCAATCTACTTTGATACTCATGTCAGAACAAACAGGAATAGAGCACCAAAAAATGATGAAGGTGAGGTCGATGCACCGAATAGTAGAATTCGTGCTATCTTCAATGTTAGTGGCAAGCCTACAAGTGGTTCTAAGTTACGGTGGTTCGAGAACGATGAGTTTGAAGATGCTCATCGGTATATGCCTAAATAGTGGTACAGAGAAGAAGAAGATATAGAGAAGTAAGCGACATAATTTTGCTATATATTCCAATTTTGCTATATACTTGTAAAATTAGTTCTCTAATTTTCTCATTATTATCATAGTATTTTAGAGCTGAGATAAAAATGGAGAGACCTAACATTGATGATGGTGATCTTGCTAGAGGGATTGATAGAAAATTTTCGTCGTGGTTCCATAATTATGTAAGGATTAAAATTATTTAACTATTCTAAATTCAATAATTTGTCCAAACTTTGTCTAATGACATTATGATACGTGATATTTTAGGTTTTTCGTCCTGGCACACAATTACAGAACGAAAGACTTCGAGCACTAGCTACCGGACCATGCAAGAGGGCAAAATATTAGGATGTATATACCATCAATGACTTCAAATTTAGAACCACCAAGCCTCATCACTTATTTGTCGATCAGAAGGATAATTATTCAAGAATTCTGGATTGTGTAAGGGGTTCAGTCTACGATGCCGATCCAGAATTTGACTTTTATGGTGTCTAAGAGATATTGTAGAGTTGGATTACTCTTTTGATACCAAAATATGTTGTTTAAATGTGATTGGTTCGACAAACACCCAAGCAAGGATGGAGAATTGACAAACATTTGGATTTATTGATATAACATATGAAAAAGATATGTAGGTTTCGAACCTTTTGTGCTGGGTAGTCAAACGGTCCAAGTATACTACACGAGTTATCCTAGCCAACGACGTACTACTCGTGATTAGTGGGCTGTATGCAAAACTAAAGCAAGAATATATATAATATTGGAGATCAAGCATACCAAGAGGATGAGGTAGTCATGCCTTAACCAACATATATGAGTTTAGCCGGCGTTGACGATATGGAGGTTGACGTTACTGTAGAGGATGATGTAGTTAACGAAGAGCTTGACATAGAGGGCTTACCTCATATAGTGGAGGAGTCTGAAATGGACGTATCAGATGAGAAAGAAGAATTTGAAGATGAAGGTGAAAGTGAAAGTGGAAGTGATAGTGAAAATGAAGAAGTAAAAGATGAAGATAATTGAAAGACGAAGAAGAATCAGCAGATAAAGAAGATAGATTATTATTACTTATGAGCATTATTACAACTTTTTATTCTATTAGATTAGCATTGATTATTGTATCAATACATTATTTTTTTTAATTTATATTAGATTTGCATTGATTATTTGTATCATTACGCTATTTTTTATTTCTTTCAGATTTGCATATGGCGGATCGTAGTCATGGACGACGTCGAGGATCTTCATCCTGCCCTCCTCCTCCTCCTACTACTCCAGTTGCAGATCATAGACGAGTTAGCGAGTAGGACTTTATTGATGAGGATGATGACTTATCTTCGCCGTTCACTCGTTCATCGGTAGACGGAGCTAGCCCAGATATTCCCTCAGCATCTACTCCTACTGGTGTTGGTGCCCCGTCTTCTACACTGGAGACTACACCTATTGCTCCTACTGGGGCGAATCTATATCCTGGCTTTTTGGTGGATCATGGAGTGTACACACGTCGACCAGGATTTACAGACCCTCCTACTCTAGGAGAGCGGCCAACCAGCATCACTCGTCCTGAGCTGTGGACCGATAGGGCGACGTAAGTATATAATTGTTATTACACATTTATTCATACTCTCTTTATTTTCTAATGTTATTGTTTTGTTAATTCCAGGTTCTTTTAGCTCCAGTCTGGTAGAGATTTGGGCGACTTGATGTGTCATCAATTCCATGGTCCCTATCTGAACTTCGAACATATCCGACTTGATAGACGATTCATTTGGCTAGAGATGCTTGGGGTATGCCTAAATAATATCGTCTTTCTTTACAATATTTCTTAAATATTTGCTCATTTATTTTTATTTGTTCTTATTTACAAAAGTTGTATTGGTGGCCGGCGCACAGAGATCAAGCGATCCGAAAGTGCTACAAGTCTGTCTCCAGCAAGAGGTTGAGGGATATGGTCAACGATCAGAAAGCGTTGGCTATACTAAATAGCGCTATTCGCAAGGAGTAGTTAAAGGAGGAATTTTGAAGGAGATAAAGAAGAAGATGGACACTCCGGCCTATAAGGCCAAGTTCTTGAAGGCAAAGGCTACCCATGCTAAGGGTGGTCACCACACGGGTGGATCCATCCCAATTTTAGATCATTATCGACGGTTGGTGAGTATTTATATTTGTTATTTCTTTCATTGTTTAATTTTAATGTTTAGTTATAAATTGATGTTTAATTGTTACAGTGCGAGGAGGTTGCCAGGGCAGGCGGAGACCCGAACACCGTCGACTTTCCTAAAGTTTTCGAGCGTACCCATAACCGAAAGAAGGATGGAAAGTTCGTAGATGATTAGACGACCAAAGCCTATGTAAGTTTTCTGAGTCCTATCTAATTACATTTCTTCTTTGTACTTAACTATATTTATTTTTCCTAAATAGTTAGTCCTAACTCTAAATATCCTAACCATAACCCTAATTAGCAATATAAATCAAAGATAAATTTAGGAGACGTATGAGACCCTAACCATAACAATACTTAATAGTAACTAAATATGAATATTAACTCTAAATCTATTTACCTATATAAATATTGGAGACGTATGAGACTTTAGAGAGTTGAGTCGGTGAGGAGGGACAGCTGCTGGAGGGTTACCGAGGAAGGAGCAGGGATTAGCCAGATACCGACGTCGGCTGCGAGGAACGACTTGTGGATACAAGCTGTCGGTAGAGGAAAAGGCGGCAGCCATACGGTACCAGTTCGTTGGAATCCCAGTCGTTCGTTTATTCCAGAGATCCTCTTCTATCTCCACCTCCACCTCTACCTCTATTTGTAGATACAGACCGACGTTACTACTGGAACATACAGTTCGGAGCATATTACACAGATATTGGTGGCCCTACAGGGTCAGATGACCCTGGTGACCAGAATCCTAGGCACAGCAGGTCTGATTCCTGCTACCTCTACACCGGCTCCTGCTTCAACCTCAGCGCCTCTGACACCGGCTCCAGCTTCGACCTCAGCGCCTCCGACAACGGCTCCTACTTCGACCACATCGTCTCCTGTCATGCCGACGACTCTCCCAGGCGTTCCTGCCCAGGACATACAACGGGTTATCAGTTTGGTGCTGGCGCAGTTATGCGTGCGGACAGGTTGTCTCTGCCTTCGCCAACTCCTCCAGCTCCTCCACCATCAGTTTGATGTTTTTGAGCACCTTGTATATTTTTTGTTGTATTGGATCGATGAGTTTGTATGAACTTTATGGAGTTTATGTACTACTGAAGGAATTTGTGTATATGTACTACATTGTGACTGCTGGATGAGTTTGTTTGGATTAAACAGGTTTGAATATATATTGGAGTTTATGTTACTGTGTATGGTGTTTTGATGAATCTGTGTATTATTTGAGAGATTTATGGAGTTCATATAATTATATATATATTTTGAGTAAGGCAAGAACCAATTATTCTGGTAATTATGGCAAACTCAGCGATTTACTAGGACGGAATACCGACGATATTTGAAAAATTTATAGCCTAGTGACGGCTTGCCAATAACTGCCCGAAAAATCTGCAGGTTAGCAACTAACTACCGATGAAAATTTTCGTCGCGGACGTGTTGTCTGATACCAAAAGCGTATCAGACGAGTTAGTGATGAAAATATCCATCTTTAGTCTGGAAATTTGTAATTGTGGCTCACAAAAGTCTTTGGTAATCCGTTGCTAATATGTTGTAGAATTTGTCGACGGTTTATTACGTTGCTAACCGTCGCTACATTTGGTTAGCAGATCCATCGCTAATGTGTCGCTATAGCGACGGATTACCGACGTATTTGTCATAGCGACAACAAAGCTATCGACGTACCCTTTTCGTCGTAATTCATCAATAAACTTAATTAGCGACGAAAATGCCATATTTAGCGACGATTTGTCCGTCGCTAATCACCAATTTTTGTAGTTTACTTGCATAAACAAGACAACTAGACAATGAACATGAACAAGTAAGACTAACACATAGTGTGTGAAATACCTTTCGACATGTGAACGGTTGGCTAATACGACACATCATCTCGATGGCTATCCACATTTATAAGGTACGACTAACCCATATGTGAGTTGTATGACTTAGCTATCCACATTAACATTAATTAGGTTTGTTCACATACCTACTTATCATTTCTCTCACGACTTGCTAAACAATAATACCTGAGCAACGGTATAACAATCCTATCGTATCACAATCGCGTCTCAACGAAATAATAAATAAAAATATAATGAAGAATAGCATTGTTAATATACTAAGAACAGAAAAAAAATATACTAAGAAACATAAATCAATAGTGTACTTGCCTCGAGTTAAGTTGGAGTCGATGTGTGCCATTAAATCACAATTTGGTTGAAAGTTATTACAATTACGGCTAACCGCTACTAATTTAGTGAATCACCGGCCATCTATGAGTACTATAAATTAAAAAATAATGGAAAATTTTCTTAATTTTTGGAAAATTAGTATGTCGTAGATCTATGTGTCAGCTTTCCAAACATCAAACAGTTCATAAAATGGAGTTCGAGATCTCGTAAAACTATAAAATAGTGTGACATATTGATTTTCGGACAACTATCACTAAAATAATTTTCTAGAAATTCACATTATTAATTATAGAAAATAATAAGTAAAGCTAACCTCAATACGGTTCTAACAAAAAGAAATAGAGGTGAAATGGAGTCCTGAGTTGATCGCAACGGCTTCGTGAAGTTGTTACAGCTTATAAAAAATGAGCTGAATTTATGACAAATTTGGGCTACTTTGAACAAAAAAGAAAAAAATTGGGAAAGAAAATATGAGAATGTTCATAAGTTCAATATGTATATATAAGGTAGCAATTACTTAATTATGTTTATGGATTATGTTAGAAGGGAAAATGGCTCTCCTTAAATAGATGGAGATTTTCTAAATAGATAGGATAAGAATCCAATGATCAAATCTTTCCATAAATTTAAATCAATAAATATTAAAACATAATTAGTCAAATCTTATCCAATATTTGTTACCATATGTAAATTAAAATTTATTTTTTTCATCAAAGGAGTTCAAAATATTTTGCATAATCCAAAATCTTATTAAAATAACTAGCAATAGATTTTTTTGTTGGTCAAATATAATAATCAACAGTTTTAAAACTAATTAAATAAAATATAATTCTAATATTTGATAACAATAATATTTTAAATAATTTCAAAAAATAAATATAATTTTAATTAATACTTATTATCATAAAAATAATTTAATAATATTTTAATAAATTCTAAAATCTCATTTTTGAAAATCTAATTTGGCAAAATAATTTTACCATTCGAAAATATTCATGATTTACTCTATAGAAATTCAATAAAAGTTTTCTAACACAAAATATTTCAAATAAAATTAATAAAATTTTGAAATAAATTCGGGAATAAGGGTTACAAATCTGTGCAGCTTAATAAAATACGTCCTCGAGGATAGATATAAAAAGTAGTAAAATATCATATAATAAGAAAGCATTGATCAATTAGATGAAATAAAAGTACGGGTAGTACAACACTACAAAGGAGCAAAGTACTCAATGCTACAGGGGGGCACCACGATGAGGTACCTTGAGAGGTTAAAGCCTCGGATTTGGGCCATGTCACAACGGCGTACCACCGCACATAGTCAGGTAGCCTAATGCTAAAATGAAGAGTGGTAGGCAGCACTACAAAGCGGCCGGCGATCTCATGTTGCAATGGTGTGACACCACTAAGAGGTATCTAAAGTGGGTGATGCCTCAATTACGCGAGCCATGCCACAGTTACGTAACACCGCAAGGAAGCGCAAGGCTTCATGATCGGTAGTATGACACTACATAAGGGTTGGGACCTATTGCTATGGTGGTATGACACCACGATGAGTTGCAGTCTCGACTTTGGCCCATGTCATAGTGGTGTAGCGCCATAAAGAAGCGCAAGGCTTTATGCCATGACTCCTTAAAGAACTCACCTAGAGTGTATAAAAATAGATATAGACTGTCTCTTGAGAGTAAGCTTGTAGGCACCCAATATACATATACTGAAACCTGGCAGGCACATGGCCTCTAATGTGCAACCGAAAGTACAGTTGATATCATTATATGAATGGAAAAAATTACACCTATGGTGCGTAATTCAAGGCTTGGTCAATTCTTGTATCAAGATTCAAGTCAAAGTGACATATATTCTAATGCATGATGGCCAGTCATTATGGGAATGCTCAACCAATTTATTAAGATATATGGAGGATTATTGGTGTTTTTCCTTTGAACTAGTGTAAAATAATCCCACAACGACTACACGACCAAATGGATATCCCAATATAATGCTTTGCACGTGTTAAGGTGTGCTCATGGGATGTGGATGGGCACATGTGGGTACCATGTGGGTGTGTTTTCCTAGGAGAAAAAAGAATTAAATCTTCAAAGAAAGCATGTATGCTTTTGTCGCTCGGACTTGGGCTCGGACACTGGCTTAAGGCGCAAAGTGGCACATTGTGCATGTACGGGCGCGTGCACGAGTGTAGGCGCGGACTGGCATACAATTTTGTTGATTGTGGGATGATCTAAAATATCAAACTTATTTTTTGAGTGTTGGTATTTTAGCCTACATCGGATATAAGAAAAGGTGGAGTTTTATCCCTCTCTATAAATAGAACCCTTTGGCCTCCTTTTGGATACATAAAAATGTGGGGAGTCCGTTGAATCCAGAAGTCTGTTCGAGTCACAAAAAATAGTTGACTACGAGCGTTCTAGAAGTTCTTTGTGAACTTGCTGGTTCGTAGGAGCAGATCGTTGCGAACGAATCTTACTTTGTGCAACAGTGATCTTTGTCACCCCAACAAGAATTATTTTCTTTATCTTCATCCTCTTCAAGTATTATAAAAGTTGTAATCCATTCTGTCTGTTTGCAACTGCGACTGCAAGGAAGAGCATGAGGTTATTCTGTCAAGTTGCAAACATAATTATTAGCGGTTCCCAAAGAGGCTTCAGGTTCTTCTGGAGAGCAAACTTGTTTGCACGGATCTCCAAAGTCCTAACACTCGGAACATAGAGCAAAGATTTTTGTGTGAGGTCTCTGTTTCTAATCGTTAATCAAATAGAGAGCAAACTTGTTTGTGTAAGGTCTCTATTCCTGATCGTTGCTCAGAACAGGGGACAAACCTGTTTACGAGAGGTCTCTATTTTTTGATTGTTTTTCCATCTAGATCTGTTTCAAGAATGACAATAAGTGTGTCCCTATATAAGACATTTGTTAGCCTTTATAAAATATATAAATGTGTCAAGTGTCTGTCACTGCATCAGGTTACTAGGCCTGTAAGTAGATGATATTTATAGTTTTTAGTTGCTAGTCTGTCACTGTTCCATTGCTAAATTTAACATTATTTTATATTAATAATTCCTGCTATGCTCATATCAGATTCATTAATTCCTGCTATGCTCATATATGAAACTATACTAAAATATCGTACAAATATAATAAATACTGTATAAACTCCAACTTAACACGATGTTCAAAATATCTAATATGCAAGTCATACTGCGTACATGTCGTAAATACAACAAATACAACCCATCTAAAAAACACAAGAGCTATATACTCGATGCTAGGGTGGTGGCAGAGGCGGCTGTCGACTAACCATATAATACATCATCAGCATACCGATGATTTATTATAGCTCCTTAGGAACAATACTAGCTGGAGCAAGAGCAGGAGCAGGAGCAAGAGCTAGCGGAGGAGCTGGTGTAGACACAGGAGCCGGAGGATGAGCTAGAGTGGGAGCCAGAGCTAGATTAGAAGCATGAGATAGAGGAGGAGCTGGAGTGAAAGCAGATGCCCGATCATGAGACACTAATATCTTTGTCATCTGTCTTTGTAGGTTATGTAGAATTGCATAACCTGATCTATAAAGTGAATGTCAAAAGGAACTTTTGGCTGTGTTGATGCAGGTGGAGCTGAGGAGGAGCTCTGGAGTAAAAAAAAGACTAGGATGCCCACGATCCGGTACCGTGTAAGCTGCCGTCTTTTCCTCTTCTGACAGATTATATCCACAAGTCGTTCCTCCAAGACGGCGTACGTGGCTGACTAGTCTCAGCCCCCACATCCCTCTCTTACTAGCGTGACTCTCTAATATCTCGTACGTCTCCTATACTTATATACATACATAGTTTTAGAGTTAATATCCAAATTATAGTCATAGTTATTTTTAGATATCGTATGTAAGTTTAAGGATTTTATTGTTAATTAGGGTTGTGGTTATGATATTTGGAGTTAGGTTTAGCTATTTATGTTAAATAAATATAGTTAAATTATAAAAAGAATATAATTAGGTAGCTGTGAAGAAACTTATATATGCTTTGGTTGCCCGGTCATGTACGGGTTTTCCATCCTTCCGTATACGCTCAAAGACTTTAGGGAAGTCGACTGTGTTTGGGTCTACACTTGTCCTGGCAACCTGCTCGTATTGTAACAATTAAGTAATTAATAACTAAAAATTAAAAATTAAAAATTATACATATAACAAATAAGAACACTCAACTTCTGTCGATAATGCTCAGAAACTGGACGGATCCACGTGCGTGGTGACCACCCTAAACACAGGCCTCCCTCGCCTTCTCGCACTTGGCCTTATAGGTCGGAGTATCCATCTTCTTCTTCATTGCTTCCCAAAATTCCTCTTTCATCCACTCCTTGCGATGATCTCCTAAGGATGTAGCCAATGGCTTTTGGTCGTTGATCATATCTCTGATCTCTTTATTGGCGATGGTCTTATAACACTTTTAGATCGCAACATCTCTGTTATCCGGACACCATTACATTTTCTACAAATCAAAATTAAAAATACAAAATAAGAAAATATTTAAGCAACGTAATGAAATATATTATTACTATTCTAAACAAAAGTATTATCCCCCAACATCTCAAGCTAAAGTGAAGGCCCCATTTCGGATCTTATCATAGTTGACAAATCCTCTACCTCTTTCCAAACTTAGTCTCCTATAAATCTCAACGAGGGAGGATATAGTTCATGTTTACCAGCTTTAAAGGCATCTCTGTTCCTTTTCCATGAATGCGATTTAGGAACTGATGATGATAATAAAAAAACATGCTTTCCCTCCACTCTGAAGACGGAATGCCTTACTCCTTCCCAAACATATCGGACAAGACATAATACCATACGAACTCTACCTGATAACATTTCGTATGCAGGAAACGTTGATGGTCCACATGAATGACGCTCATATGAAAGTTCTGCTCCATCAATATAATATGTCTGAACGCCAAACTGCCATAATTGTTTCAACTCACCAACCAATGGTTATAAGTAGACATTGATGTTCTTCTTTGGATTTTTTAGACCGGGTATGATAAGTGTCAAGAACATGTAAGGAGTCTTGATGCACATCCATGGTGGTAGATTATAAGGGTTCAAAATCATCGGCCAACAAGAGTATTGAGATGATTGTCGGAAGGAGTGAATCCATCAGAACATAAAGCCAACCAAACTTTCCAAGACTCTACAGCAAATTCAGGATGACACTGATCAAATGCTTCAATGCCTCTCCATCAGAAAGATGAGATAATTCTTCTTTATCCATATTTTGTTCCTTGCTATGCCATGTCATGTGTTGTCTTGTATTTGCGGACAGATACATCCTCTTTATAATCGCAAAAACTGAATATACGTAGGGACGTAACCTTGCTCGGGCATTTACTTTCCTTTGACTCAAATTGGCTTGTACCGGTCCTCGTGTGTAAATCCCCTAAATATGTTAAATTAATATCTATTTTAAATATTTGTGGATTTTTATTTTTATTTTTATTATTAAATAATATATAAATGATTAGGCTTGATCACGGTTAAGATTGAATATTCAAATTAATTAGGAAGCATGACATGGCTAGTATAGTCATATTTCATGATTAGCGTATTAAGCACGGAATGGATGGCATAGCCATATCCACGTCATGTATTTGGAACCAATTTAAATTGTGACATATTTCATAAATATTGGTATATAATTTTTTTATATAATGCTTTTCATATAGATATACCACCTTGTATATTTAAATCAAATTTACACAACTTTCCATATTTGTATTCTCATATATTTTAAGTATCCAAGTAAATTATATATATTTATGTTCCCAATATATATTCATAAATGTTTGAATATTCAGATATAAATATCTCCAAATATATAGATATCAATCTTCAAATCTTATACCCACCTATATATGCAACTAGATGCATGCAGATATATACCCAATATATGTTTGTCATATTATATACATTATATATTTTAGATAAGATCAAATTTAAAAGGAGAATTTATATATAAAGGCTTGTATATATAAAGGTTGCCTAATATGAAACTATCCATATGCTAACCAACTAACTAACAAATTGCCTACTAAGTTCCTCATTTCCACCTTTCTTGGTCGAACCTTCCTTCCTTTCTCCCTATCATATTCGGCCAATAAATAAATAAAAACATATGTTCTTTATATCCAAAATAGTCTAAATTTGTCATAGTATTCAGTCTCGTTTTTAGCAGCCATAGCAACTTAGGAAGGCCACTCCCAACTTAGGACTCCAATAATTTCTCTAGTTTTCTTTAACAAAATCGTCTCGAAGTTAGCTTTCCAAATATATAAATTAATAAGCCAAATTCAACCTAGAACTTTCTATGAAATTATCTGGGCATCAGGTGTCCAAAAAATGAATGCGTTTTGATATTTTTGCTATTCCGGAAGCTTTTAGATACAAAAATGTGATCCGTTTGAAGTTTTGAAAATTAAACGCAAAGGCCTACGATGCAATTTAATCCTAGAATTTAGTAAATAAGTCTATTGTGTAGTATTGGTTACAACTAGAGGATAGACTATGCGACATAGGTTTTTACGAGTAATTTTATATGTTGTTACCTAAAAATGTAACTTATGAACATAAATTATATGTAGCTTATTTATGTGTGTATTTAACTATATATATGTGTTATGTATATATGCATAAGTATTTTTTCAATATGTGTATGTTTTATATCTATGTTAAGTTCTTCTATTTTTTTTAATAGTACCTACAAGTTTTCTTTTTCTAAAGTAATCCTAATAAGAATCTTACCTATAAGGATGTATGCAACAATCTTCATAAATAACCAATTTAAAAACTTATTTGTGGTTTAAAATCTTTATTACTTTAATTACCTCCTAAGTATTTTGCTAAAATAACCTAAATAGAATTTTTGTCTATTATAAATGAATATGTGTTCACAAATATATTTTTGTGTAAAAATATATTTATATAAGTTATTTTTATTGATGGACATATGTGTTTTTCGTAATTATGTATGTAAATTTCTAAGCCTATTTTAAGTAAATTTAAAGTACCTATATTTATATTAGTTCCAAGAGTTTATATATGATTATTAGAACAACCATATTAACTTCTTAAAGTATATATTGGTTATTGATAAAGAAAATTAATTTCCTAGATTAAACCCTAATAAGGGCGACCTATATGTATATAGATGTGGATGTATATCCTGTGTTGATTCTTGGTTGTATGTTTTGGACTTTCGTAGATTACTTGTGAATTGTAGCATGTGCTAGGCATGAATATGACATTTGGTACCTACAGTCTCAGCAAGGATTGGACGAATATAGTATTTACATGCTTTCTTTATTTCAGTCATTTACCTGTTACACTATTGCATGTTTTTCTGTCCTAATTATACATGTCCTGATTACACTTGTTCCTGATTAGTCATGTTGACATGAAAGGTGAGGTACACGAAATTGAATGCTAGATGACCTTACATGATCTTGATTACACTTGTTTCTTTCTTAGAAGACTGACTGTATTGACATAAAGTTGTCTTGGTCAACCTGATTCTGATAATCGACATAACCAAGCTTAACACAAGAGCTCAGTTACAAGAAGAAAAGACTGCGCACGAAAGGCAGGACATATGTTTCAACATCCTGGATCAACAAGTTATCATTTTTATGTCTCTTTTCAATGTAATCTTACATTTTATAGAGTCTAGGACTTATACATCGAGTCACACTGGTACTCCAAAAAACTACTCAATCTATAAAACAAAGTCCACTCAACCAAAGGTCTGAAATCCATTCACAAAAGCCCAAACCAAAACCCAATAACTTATTCAAAATTAGCCTCAAACTCATACCATTTCTGTACACGAATTCAGGTCGAGTTCTGGCCACTCGGACAGAACTCGGTCTTGGCATTTCTGGAAAACCCATACAGTTGTGAAATCCCAAATATTATGGCTCCGAAGGTTCAAAACAATTCAAATATTCACCCAAACTCTGCACGAAATCTGTACACAAAAAGGCTATAAATAGAGACGTACTTTCACATTCTAACACAACTCACCTACAATAAATCTTCTATCTTATAGTGAGAAAGTCCCTGAGGCTAAACCTTCCAATCTCTAAGATCAAGTCTCCAGCCTTTTAGTTCCAAGTGCGATCTCGATTTAGAAGTCGGTTTGAGTTGAAGAAGCTTGGACTAAAAGCTTCTCTCTCCTGTTGTGAAGTCGCAAGTCCTTCGGATAAAAACTCTTGGTTGTGAAGTTATTGTGCCCTTCGGATCAATACACAAGTTGTAGGAGTTGCAAGCATTTTGGGTTCAAAGCTTATGTTTTATTATTATGACTATAGTGGTTTCAACTTCGAGCAAGAGTTCTCAGGCCTGGAGTAGTCCTCTTAGAGGAAAATGGGATGAAAATCTAGGTGTTTGAGTTTGCTTCTCTTTACTCTACTGCTTTAAATACTTGTCTTATACACACACATTTTATTATGTTGGTTACACTCTGCCTTCACTAGAATATTTGTTTGATCGGATAGATATCCCTACTGCACTCTATTTACCCCCTCTAGAGTTGCCTAACGGTCCTTCATTTGGTATTAGAGCTAGTTATCTTGAATACCAGATTAATATCCTTAGAGATTACGACAACCAGTGAATCTATCCACATAAACATTTGTGAGGGCCAGCTATCAAATAAACCACCCCTATTTGATGGCTCTGATTATACCTTCTAGAAATCTCACATGAATATTTTCTTAAATTTTATTAGCTTTGATTTATGGTCAAATATCACTAATGGTTATGAAAAGATTGACAAAGCAGATGAGGACTACTGATCTGAAGAAGAAAAGAGAGTAGCAAGCAACGTGCAAAGGCGATGTACATTCTCTATTGTGCCCTACGCAAAGCTGAGTTCAGCATATCTCCACATGCAGTACCGTGCATGAGATATAGGAATGACTAAAGGCAACATATAAGGAATTTGAAGAAGAATCTCATACTGTTAACATCTTTTCTCGACTGAAGCAAGCATAGAGAAAAAAGTAGACACTCTGTACAAGGACGATGACAACAATATCCTCAACATACTACAAACCTGTGCCTAATAGTAAGTGAGATAAGCAATGAGTCATCGACTGATGAATTTTGTTATGATGAGCTATCAAATGCCTTTCATGATCTATTTGATGACTATAAGAAAGTTCTAGATAGATATAATCAAGAGGGAAAGATATCCTATCTTATAAGCTTAAAATAAAAAAAGCTTACTTGCTTACAGAATGATGCCCAAAATACTTCCACCTCTGATAACTCAGTTGACTTATTCACACTTGAGTTTAGACTGCATGAGGCACTTGAAAAGAATTACTTTATGGCATCACGCAGATTTGACACACTCAATGCCACACATAATGATCTGACTGCAAACTCTAAAAAGTCAGAGATCAGACTAGAAAAATCGCTAATACAACCTATGACTCAGTCTAACACTAAAAACATGACTCGTCAGAAAGTCACACACAACAGATCATGTGCAAAAAATAAAGCAAGATTAAAGCCTCACACGATCATGCTTTTATATATACACGGAAGAATAATGATATTATACGTCATACCGACACACCTACATCAAACTCAAATAATCATGTTACATGTCATTATTGCAGTTTGATAGGGCACATTTCATATTCCTGTGAAGTTAGAAAACTAGTAAATAGAAATATCTTTGCTTGGGTTCCTATGACTAATCATAATGAATCCAAACACTAGATACCTAAGATATTATCTAACCATGTAGGTGGAACGCTGCGCAACACGATATAATATCAAAGGAACTATTTGTGATTGCAAAGCTATAAAGGTTATTCTTAAGCAATTGTACCAACGTAAATTTGTCACTAGAAATACTGTGGTAACATGCTAAACAATTCCTCTCAAGTATGTTTACTCATATATCTAGCATGTCATACCATCATTGAATCTCTATATAATAATGATTTGATCCATATCATGCATACATAGATATTCAGTCCCAATGTACACTCACGTTTGAATTTACTAAAGGTCCTTTTGAATTAGGCTCTCTCATCTCTATGTTTTATGATTTCGTAGCGTATAAGAATAAAAGCTTTGGTACACTTTCTTAAAATACTTTCTAAATACAAAGAATGATTCCTTGCATGAGTTCTTCCTAAATCTTCGATTATTAAGGAAATTTTTTATTTTGGGTACAAGACGAAGGGTCCTTCCGTCACACAGATGTAAATAACTTGAAGCAACACGGTGTCAAGTGTCTTCGGACTACTGCTAACCCAAGATTAATCAACGTCTTACAACCAAAATATCCATAAAGAACTATATGCAAACAGTTATTCTTGGATGATTATTTGTACCTAAGCCGATATATGTATATACATTGGACTTTGAGTATATTTGATCATTTATTCTGAATTGATTTGATCTTAAAAATTTTATTCTAATCCTAGTCTTTATGCAATATTCATGATCATGTCTTATTGATAATTTTCTTATTTTATTAAGCTTTTATTATTCCCCTCTTATTCAAGTTACTAAGTGTGTATAGTAGTAATTCTTTGCGGGAGAGAATTCAAGCAAATTGAATTTTTTTCTCAAAGCGTTTATTTTCTTTAACCCTACGATTATCAGATGGATACCGTGCTAAGATTTTAAAAGGGAAGAAATAAACATTAATAAGAAGACCTAAAAACTTTGGTATGACAAATACTTCTGAAATATTTTATATTGAATTTTTGAATCTGTCAGTATGTAAAAGGAAACAAGTTATTTATCTCAAATCAACTATTCCCCTAGTATGTCGTATACCTAGAATACCATTCAATTGGATAATTATTTTCAAAATAGGCTATCTATGACTTATGAATTGTTTTATTAAAGATGTTTCCATAATACAAAAATTTGAATCGTCGGCTGTCAGTCTGAGAGCTAAACGGACGCATTTCGAACATTTATTAAGATATCTTTTCATAATAAATTCCATATTTCAAAAGTTTTGGAATTATCTCAATGATCTCTCTCTTTCTCTCTGTTATTTGAATATGTCCGTTACTCGAATGCTATTATTAAGACAGTTTTCAAAAATCCTTTTATTGTCTTGAAATCATTTCTATCATTTGAATCTTCTAGGGCTTTTATTTCAAAAGATTTATTGAATAATTTGTTACTAGTACATTTATATTAAAAACAAAAAAAAATTGTAGCAAATCTGGAAAGATCGAACTCGGTCCGTGTCTTCCTAGAATACCGCAGCTCCCAGAAAAGGCTAGTTTTATATAAACCCTTCTTCTTATTTATCTCCTCCATACGATTTTTTTCCAAAACCTCCAAACCCTAACTTAATTTCAGTAGGTCTCTCACTTCAAAGGGTCTCATCCTCTCTGGCTTTGGATCTAAATTCCTCTAGGATTCTCCACTTTTCTCCTACATCTGTGGACACACACAAAAAATAAGTAGAAAATGCTATCTTTTTTATTGGCGCAAGGCACCACAAATCGAGTACGCCTGAGAGATCCTGCGCTGAGGATCCCCGAGTACAAAAAGAATTTTGGGGAATGGGATGATGGAGATCGAGCAACAGTTTCTCCTTTACTCCGTTGACACTTCTATTACAAAATGGGAGAAAATCTAAGAAAATTGCTAACTCTCGGCTCACAAGCAAGAAGGCAGCAATTTGGCTCTTGAAAATGCTCTCCGTTCTGTGTTTTGAAGAGGGATGAGGCCCCTT
>JANAVB010021398.1:1178104-1256080 GCA_029216955.1 Iris pallida
AGATGGTGTTTGTCTGGAGGAGCTCCGACATGAATTTCGACGCCGGTGGTGCTGACCGGGGTAGAGGCGGCGTCAATGCGCTAGGCGACAGAGGGCGAGCTGGTCACGATGGTGCATGTTGGTTGTGCGGCCACAGCTTGGAGACGGAGCGCCGGTCACAATCTGGAAGTATCGTAGGCTTGGCGGGGCTGGGGTGGGTCAGGAGCACCGGTAGCGATTGGGTTACAACGGCCGTGATGACCAGGTTTGTCGTAGGAATTAGGGTTTGATTTGTTGGGTCTTTGGGGATGGTGGCGTTGGTGCCGATTTTGGTGGTGGTTGTGGGGATCGTGGTGGTGGTCGTAGGGATCGTCGTGGTGGTGAGGCTGTGATGGGGATGGTGGTAAGATGGTCGGCCTAGAGGGAACAACGGTAGGGACGGGTAGGGTGGCGGTGATAGTGTGTTTGGCTGGGGCTCACGGTTGCGGGATGGGCATGGTGAAAGTGATGGTGTTTCTAGGGTTAGGGGTTCGGGTCTGCGACCGTTGGCCGGGAGAGGGGGCTGGCGTCGGGATAGGACGAATCTGTGTCGGGGAGTGTCCGGCACAGTAGGGGTTAGGGTTGAGTTAGAATTAGGGTTAGGGATAGTATTTTTGCCGTGTCGGGATTGTCGACACGGGGGAGAGGATTCAATGTATATGTAAAAGAAGAATAACCTATTGGAAAGACATCGGGGTCGGACCCGAGGCCGCCACGGCTGACACGAGGATGGTTGGAACACCGACACGAGGCACGTACACTTTGTGGAAATTTGTGGAGGAATTTGTGGAGAAAAAATAATGGAGGAGTACCTGCCTATTTATAGGATGGGAATTCCCAATTGGATAGGATTAGGATTTATTTAAAACCCAAAGTAGATAATTCATGTATTAATTTAAAATCAATCAAATCAAATCCAAATCCAACTCCAATTAAATCTAATTTAATTCCCTTAGTTTAAAATCAAATCAATAAAAATTTCAATTATTTACTATTTAAATAAATACATAAATTTAAATCAAGATTAAATTGCCACAATATCTTCCAAATATATTTTTCAAAATACCAATAATAATAATTTCGAAAATAATAAATATTTTTAAATATCTTTTTGAATAATAAAATATTAATATTAATAATCTCGAAAATTACATTTTTATTTAAAATAGACTAATAAATAATTTTAAAATATGTATGCACGAATAATGCATACATGATTATGTTTTTCCTAGTATACAATAAAAATATTAATTATTCTTAATAATTGCATAAATGAAGGCTTTTAGTAATAAAATAACAACTTGGTGATGATAGTAAAATAATTATTGCATATATTATTTGAAACTATAAAATAAAAAAATAAAATAGTTTTCTAAAATATGTACGCTCGCACATATTCGCACTCGTCGAGCAAAATAAAATTTCGTACGTGACGTAAAATACGACTACGCGACGTCGTACAATACAAAATTTCAAATCTATATAAATAAAAAAATAATAACGTAGAAATTTAGGGGTTTTACACCTGGGGATGGAGCCGTATGCAGAATACGTCCCCAGTGATGCAGAGATCTTGGACTTGGAGAAGGAGAGCTCTGATATGAATGTGTACAAAGAGTTACTTTGTCACTTTTTTATTTGTCACCAGATTACGAAGAAGGGTAAGACCGAGGGGTCCATCCCGCATATGAGGGCTTGGACCAACTATGTTTTCACCAGTGAATGGGGTGGCCCAGTCTCCTTCTTGTCGCCTAAGCCCTTGACGATCTCTGAGATAGATCAGCTGATGATAGATCACGGAGCTGCGGATACCGAAGATAGCGATGATCCTGAGGAAATTCCCTGATTTATTATTTTTTCAGACAAGTCGTGGTCAAGATGTCAGAAAAGACGGTGCTAGCCGCTTTTCTGATGATATGGCTTCGTGACTGCATAGTCCCTGGCGGTTTATGGTTTGTTGAGAGAATAAGCCGGGGTATGATACTTTCCTGTAAGGCTGGCCTTTGGACGCCCATTTGCTCTATTTCCAGCGATGGTCTGTGCCATCCAACAGGGTTTACGATATTTTATTGTACACGCGATAACATCCGAGGGCAGGAAAGACTTTGCTAGGACTGAGCTACCCTTCCACTATCTGATGGAGTGGCTGGTACTGCATTATCCCAAATTAATGAACGCCGGATGATGGCAGATTCTTTGGTAGGATATTCCTTCATTCGGAGGTTCAGAGACACGGATTGGATCATTACAGGGGTACCTGTTTACAGGAGGGCTTTGAGTTTTCTGTAGAATTACGAATTCTTCAGAGTATCGCCTCCATCTGGTAGTAGTGGTCGCACGGGAGACACCCTAGTAGATGAAGGCACTCACTACTAGCCTTCCTTTTGGAGCATTTCATTGGCTCCAATCCATTAGGCCTTTCCATCTGGTATTCAGGAACATGAACTATACTTTCTTGGAACCTTATTTGGCAAGCCGCTTTACACGGCAATTCGACTACAGCCAGCTTCTCTTGGCAATCCCAGTCCTCATCTCCAGTCGATAGGGTCTAATTGACGGGGCGTGCATGGGGCTACTACAATGCTGGATGTATAGGGCAGTTTTTACCTTGTCCAAGATAAACCTGACACCCACATGATCTTTACTGCTGCTAAGTTCTATATTCAGGTCAATACCCTTCTTCCTCGGTATGACCGTGAGCATAGTTTTATATCGGGGACCAAGCTTGCCCCTACCCTTGCTGATATAGGACGAGCACTTGCAATAGAAGTAGCAGAAAGGAAGGCCGCACCCATAATTGAACCAGCTATAGCGCCACAACAGAGTTGTTATGAAGAGCCTATTATTGTCACCTCGGAGAGAGGATACTGAAGAGCCTCTTCTACCGTTCCTCATAAGAGGAAGGCTCCCACCGAGCTGGTGCCACGACCAAAAAGGAAGAAGTAGTTATTTCCCGGGGGAAGAAAGGTTGCGGACGTGGGTGCCGGCTCGCCTCCTCCAGAAGATTTTCTCGCAGACGGCGTTGCAGGCCATTGCCATTCGGGAGGTAGACCCTTTCCTAGACCCCATAGCCATTCTGGACAAGCCTTTGGAAGCTTTCTCACCTTTACGTTTGTCCTTTGTACAGGACCCCGAAGTCACATCTGAGGCAGGTGCCTCCTCATCTGAGGAAGTGGATGCGACGACAGAGTCCTCTGCTCGTCCTCGACTGATGGATGAGGACGGGTCTTCTTCGGCTATAAGACTTGAGCGATGGGGTGATCAGGGCGAAGGCCTCGACCATGACGGTGATTAGAAGATCAGTTTCTCTTACGACATATTTGTAGGGGATATGTCTGTAATAGAAACTGCGATGAAAGAGCTAGACGAGAACCAAGTCCAATCAGCTCATCCTCCTGCGGGTACGTTGTCTTTGCGCCTCTCTTCGGATGATATTTTTCGACTTTGATTTTGCATGCTCCTCATGAGGCTAACCACGACTGTATGTTCCCTTGTAGACAAAGAAAGGAACCCCACGCGAAGATAGTCCCAGGCATTAGAAAAGGGACAAAGTTGTTCCCGGCTCTCTAAATCTGTTGCTGCGGAGGGAGCTTAGTGAGCCGGTATCGGCTACAAAAGAGAGGTTGAGCAGCCTGCTGAGTGGGCCGTTGCTGAATCTGCTCCTGTTCCGGTTGAGATTGTGGAGGATATCAGGCCTGTTGCCGCTCAGGGCCTTGATATTGTTCTTTTTGAACAATCTGGACCTGCTCTTGATTTCCCTGAAACCAAGGTTGATGGTGTAGTCCAGCAGGAGTTGAGCAAGCTGAAGGTACAAAATTATAACTCTTTCGTATTTTCCCTCCCTCTTTTTCGGTTACTAATGTATATATATTTTTTTGTCAGGTTCGGCTTCTTGTCAGGTATCCCTTCTTGGAGCGGAAGAGACTTTCCAAGCTTCTTCTCCGACGACCTCCACAAAAGATGACGAGATAGCCCAGAAAGTTGTCAAAGCTTTCTACTCTGTACTGAAAGTGAAGCTTCCTGGTCTTGAATTAAAATACTACCTTCGGCCCTGTAAGGCTGTTGCCGAATGCCAAGTGGCGGCCCTCAAGAGTATTGTCGGCTATGAAGAGCATGCTAATACTCCGAGGAAAGTTCTGAATGACCTGGAGGGTCAGGTAGCTCGATTCGGGATACTAAACAACGGAGCCCGTCATCCCTGTTCTGTGCAGAAGATGAGGCTCTGATCATGGCTCTCACAGAGGAAAAGGCTACTTTCTAGACGAGGAAGGACGCCCTCATTCGAGAGATCGATGAATTAGCTGACCAGTATGGTCAGTTCAACGCTGCAAGTGAGGCACGTGCTGCCTCAAAGAACAAACTGCACAATCACCGAGAGGTATAATCACATAACACAGATCCAGAACGAGATCGCCCAGCTGGAAGCCGACTTGAGGGCGACAACATCTGAACAGGAGGATTATCTGTCTCAAGCGCCATGACTGCCACCACTTCTGTCCATTTAGAAGAATAGCTGGCAAAGTTGGAGAAAGAGCATCTGAGTCTGATCTTTTCCAGAAATAAGCTGCTCGTCAAGAAGAGGTGCGCCGTCGAGCTACCGCAAAGTCTGAAGCCGAAATCGCAGCTCTAAAGGACAACATCAATCGCTTATGTATTCCTTAGATTTTTGTAACTTTCTTTTTTTTCCAGCCGTCACGGCTCTTGTACCTTTTTTTGTCTCTTGATAGACGTTCAAGTATGAAATAAAGAATCTTTTCAAAGTGAATGTGGTTTTGCGAAATATCGGAACTAGAGGTAATATGGACGTAGCAAGGATATTTCTGGTGGGTATTCCGTTGGAAATTTTGATGTGGACCTATTACCATTTTATATTCAAGTTTATTCGAATATAGATAATAAGTTGAATGAAGCTGCTAGTAGAGGTAATATGGACGTAATAGCAGAGGATGTTCTATATCTGACCAGAGGTAATATGGACATGAAAATATATAACATTAGGTGGGAGTGGTTAGTTCAGAGGTAATATGGACGTGATTATCCTTGATGAATGCTTTACTCAGAGGTTATGTGGACATGGCAAAACATTTAATCATTCTACTGGGGAAATAATTATCAAAACAATTCAGAGGTAATAGGGACGTGACTTATTTTTGTCAAACCGAGTTTGGACAGAATCAAAAATGGGAATGATTCCACTGGGGAAATTTTTTAGAGGACCTATTATCCAGGGCGTATTCAAGACTCTTGAAATACGGATAATAGTTAGATAATTTTTTGAATCATATAAGCATCGTACTGTACATTTACATGACTGAACCTATATGAACATTATAAAAAAGGTACATATAGTATTACTTCAAGAACTTGCCGTTGATAGGCATCATGAGCAAGTCACCATCGGGCTTGGTTAGTCGGTATGCACCATTAGAATACACTAATTCTATGATGAAAGGACCTTCCTATTTAGGCTGGAATTTTCCTTTTAATTTGTGCGTCATGACCATTCGTCTTCTCACTGCTAAGACTAGATCACCGACTTGGAAGATTCTTTTCTTCACCTTTTATTGAAGGTTCCAGAAAGGCGTGCTTAGTATAGCTCAATGCGCTGCTGAGCTAACAAGCATTTTTTCTAGCGCTTCGAGCTCCTGGAGTCGCAGATGGTAGCTTTCTTCAGTAGTCAACTCGCTGGCTAAGGCTACTCGAAGAAAAAAATGGATTTCTAGGAAAAGAACTGCTTCGTTCCCATAAACCAGAGAGAATGGTGTACTGCCTGTTGGAGTCTGAACCGTTGTACGATAGGCCCATAGACATTCACCGAGCTTCTCATTCCAATCGTGCTTGTTTGAAGACACGAACTTCTTGAGAAGTTTTATGACGATTTTATTGAAGGCTTCTGCTAGCCCGTTAGCCGCTGGATTGTAGGCAGTAGAGGCTACGTTCTGGATTCGATTCCTATCGTAGAACCGATAGAATGTATGGCTTGCGAACTGTGGACCATTATCATGGATGATCCTGCGAGGTAGGTCGAAGCGGTAGATGACATGATGTTTGATGTAACTGATCACGTTTGACGTCTTTACTTGGTAAGCGGTATAGCTTCCGCCCGTTTGGAGAAGTAATCGGTTATGGCTAGGATGAACCGATATCCTTTTGAGGATGGCGGGCTGATTGGTCCTATGACGTCCATGCCCCAGGCTTCAAATGGCCAAGATGCTACCGTCGGGTGTAGAAACTCTAAAGTTTGATGAATGAAATTGGCATGAAACTAATAAGCTCTATACTTCTTTGCATATTCAACAACATCTACTATCATTATAGGCCAGTAATAACCCATTCGTTTGAAGTGATCTTGTAATTTGGGGCCTGGTTGATGTGCACCACAAACTCCATCGTGAGCCTCCCGGAGTGCATGTTTGGCTTCTGTGTCTGATAAGCATCGTAACAGTAGCCCGTCGTAAGAGCGACGGTACAACATCTTAGTAGTTGTGTCGTAGTAAAATCTGAGGGATCGTCTTTGGATAGACACTGCTTCCTTCGGGTCTTCGGGAAGAATTCTATAGACGGCATAGTCTATGAAGGAAATCTCCAGTCTTTAACATTGACGTTTATTTCCGTTGTATAACTGTGATGAATAAGTAAGGCATTTCACACAGAATAGTTCTCGACCAGACACTGTGATTGACTGCTGAGTATTGGTTGGACGGTCAGGGAAGCCGCAAGACCGGCTAGATCTGCTTCTATATTTTGTAGTCGAGGCACGTGCTCGATGAAAAATCCAGCGAAAGTAGATGCCAATTCGATTGTTGCTCTGTGATAGGGGATGAGATCTTCGTGGCGAACTTCATAATCCCCTCGGACCTGACTGACTATTAGCTTGGAATCGCCGTAAGCTTCTAGATAGTCAACTCCCAGTTACTTCGCCAGTTGTAGGCTGATTAATAGAGCAATGTATTCGGCCACGTTGTTGGTGCATGGTTCCACGAGAGAATATCACAATATATAACCAGATGATCAGGTGACACGAACACGACACCTACTCCGGCCATAATATTTCTTTTGGGTCCTATTCTTGATGCACTATCAAAAACATTCGCCAAATGGGGATTTCTTCAGTTACATGTTAGACTCTACTACTTCATCGGGGATTTCGTCGTAGAGTTTGGAAGATTCTGGCACCGGATGAGCTACCAGGAAATCAGCTAATGCTTAGCCTTTTACTGCCTTCTGAGGAACGAAGAGCATATCATATAGAGTCAATAGCATTGCCCGTGTAGCTAAACGAGAATTAAATGAACCCGGTTTAGTCATGAGTATTCTGAGAGGATTGACTTTAGATATGATGTGGATAGTCTGCCCAGACACCAGTGGCGTGTCTTCTGGATGGCAAATACCAGTACAAGGCATTCCTTCTCCACCGGTGTGTATCTGTGTTCGGTACCCACTATTGTACTGCTGAGGTAGTAGATTGCCTGTTCATGGCCGCCTTCATTCTTTTGAGCTAAGAGGGCGCCAAGAGAATGGTCCATAGTACGGACATATAGTAAGAAAGGCTTCCCCATTATTGGAGCTACCAATACTGGAGGGCTTGTAAGATACGCCTTGATGTCGTCGAATGCATGTTGACATTGTTCAGTCCAGACGAAAGATACGCCTTTCTTTATGAGCTGAGTGAATGGTTGACACCTTTCAGAGAGGTTCGAAATGAATCGTCTGATGTAGGCTAGCCTTTCTTGTAGTCCGCATAGCTCTTTGAGGTTTCTTAGAGGATGCATATTGAGGATAACCTTCACTTTCTCCGGGTCCAGATGTATACCCTTTGAAGTGAAGACGAAACCAAGGAACTTGCCGCTGGAGACTCCCAGAAAAGACTTGGTTGGATTCATCTTGAGTTTGTGTGCACGTATTAGTTCGAACACCGTTCTCAAGTCTTGGAGGTGGTTTCCCTTGAGACGACTTTTAACTGCAATATCGTCTACGTAGCACTCCACAGTTTTGCACAAATGATCACAAAAAATTATGTTCATGGCTCGATAGTATGTTGCTCCTGCATTTTTCAATCCGAAGGACATCACCGTATAGCCGTATACCTCCAACGGTATTCGAAAAGATGTGTGCTTCTCGTCGTCGAGGAATATCTTAATCTGGTTGTAGCCTGAGAACCCATCCATGATGGACATTCACTCGAAGCCGCAAGTATTGTCAATCATTACGTCGGTGATCGGTAGAGGGAACTCGTCCTTCGGACATATAGGGTTCAAATTACGGTAATCGATTCAAACTCGAACTTTACCATTTCTTTTATGATTGGAACGATATTGGCAACCTAGTCTGGGTGTTGTTCTTCGTGAATGAATCCAATGGAAATGAGCTTCTTGACTTCATTCTCTATGGCCTCCATGACGTCTGGTCGGAATCGTCGTTGTTGCTGCTTCACTGGCTTAGCTTTAGACGAAATATTCAGGCGGTGTATGGCGACTTTAGGGTCCAAGCCTGACATGTCTTCATAGCTCCATGCAAAGACGTCGATGTATTCTCTTATAAGTTGTATAAGAGATTGGCGTTCATCGCTAGATAGACTTTTGCTGATGAAGATTGGTTTGAAAGATGATTCATCTCCTAAATTGACCTGAATGACTTCGTCTTCAGTTGGTGGTTCATGTTATTCGAAGCGCAGCTCCCACCTAGTGTCCATCTTTTGAGCCTATTGTTCGAGCTCGATTGATTGGACATCGTATGCAATTTGGTCAACGAAAACCATATTAACGAGAGTTGTCTTAAACATGTTGCCAATGCTGGAGTCTGAGTCCCAGAGGAAGGAATCAGAAGAATGAGAACAATGATCTGCTTCATAATCTAATCTTTCGGGAGTTGTTGGGGGAGTGACATAACCCAAACCAATATCGCTTCGTTGATAGTAGTTATCGAATTTTCCGGGAGGAGCAAAGTGTCCTATTGGCAACCGTCGTCCTCGGCCGTAATTTAGCTCTTGGTCGCTTTTGATGTCATATCCCATGTTCTGGATGATATTCCTGGCCAGCTAACTATACCAGAAAAGTTGTATTTTCCCAGAGTCATAGTCAGCTTCTGTGTTGTGCTTGGAGAAGTAGAGTCTGGAACGAACTTTCTCTCGCCAATTATATGACCGAAGATGATTAGTTCTTTATCCTTCTTTCTGGCTGGAACGATGAAGTAGAGGATATCTTCTGGGTAAACTTTTTTCTACAGGTGAGGCGTCGTGACCGACATGCAGAGGTGTGGTCCTATGCCGTGCTCTAGAGCGTATATCATATCTATGTAGTGGTTTACAGATTGATAGACATCGAAGTAATTCAAAGATAAACCTTTACTAAGGAAATATGCAAGTTCTTCTTCAAGGATAACATCATCCGCTGACGTTACATTATTATGAGTACTGATATACTCATTGAGAGGATCATCATCTGGAAGAGGAGCCATAGTCTTGGCCGAGTTCACCACGTAGGGTAATTCTTCAGGTTTGGGAGGACGGGCATCAGTAGGTTCCTTCCGAGGTGTCTTGCTGAGAGTGATGGTCAATGGTTTGACCTTGTCAGTTTTTCTTTTTTACCAAGATTATGAGAGGCTTCGGAGTATTTTTTGGAGTAGTATGTCCTTTAACTCGGATGATCAGGGGACCATCATTAGAGGATGAACTTGCTCCAGCTTCATTGTCAGCTTCGTTGCCGTCATCCTTGGGGGGCTGAGATTGGTAAAGTACCGAATCTCCATAGTAGGCCTCGATGCCCTTAAAAGGATCGACATCGGCAAACTCTGTCTTCACGACACCATCTCTGTTGACGTACTCTAAACTCTGGTAAAGTGTGGAAGGAATGATCATGTTCTCGTGTATCCATGGACGTCCCAACAAGACGTTGTAGGATACATTGGCATCGATCACATAGCAGGAAACCTTCGTTCGGAGATCACCGATCTGGCACTTGAGACAGATCTTGCCTAGCGGGTGGCTTTGACTCGCATTGAAAGCCATGATAATTGTGTTGGTTACAGATAGCTTGTGCAGAGGGATCCCCAGAATTTGAAGCAGACTACTAGGAATGATGTTGAGAGAGGATCCTGGATTGATGTGCATGCGGTCCACCTTGATCGCCCCGATATACCCTGTATTGTACAGGGGTCTATCATAACGATTATTTTTTAGTAGCATGTCCTCCTGTAAAAAGGTGATGTTAGGCACCACTTCCATAGTACTGTAGCAGTGAGGACAGGAGACAGGGTCTTCAGCAGGGGCTTTGACTTCAGCGAGATAAGAGTCGGCATGTAGTAATGCCTCACTTAAGGCCTTCCGCATTTCTTTGGAGAGTCACAATAGATCGAACAAAGACAAACTAGCAGGTGTATTGGCTAGCTGTGCCAGTATGTCCAAGTTGTAGGGCCGATCCATGCCTTCGGAAGCTGGAGCCTTCAGAGACTTGTCAAACCGTGTCTCCTTCTGCTTGGCTTTGTCCGTAGTTGAAGGCTTATATGTGCCGGCTTCTGAGCTTGTGGGGATAGCAGGAGCTTGAGAAGGTACTGCTTCTTCTTATGCGGGATCGTATATCCGAAGATAAGTCTTCCCCGATCGTGTCTCACCAGATAGAATCTCGTAGATGGGAGAGGATACTATATGGCATGACTTGTATTTCTTACCCCTTTTTACTTTGGGGGGTACTACCTCCTACGTCACTTCTTACGCAAGGTCCGGATGGACCCATAGGATCTCACCACGTTCAGTCGTGAGTGGCACCATGGTTGAGTTACGAGCTGGCGCTAGGTTGATGACTTCCATTATTGCCTTGGGAATCGAGACCACGCCGTCTGGGACTTCTGTGGGAGGAAAGTCACCAAACTGAAGAGAGATCATGTTAGAAGATACGACCTTGTCTTCAACTTCGAGGTTGATCACTTGGATGTCGATAAGCTGTTGTATCTTCTTTTTCAGGACGATGTAGTCCTTGGTGGAATGATGCACGTACTGATGATAGAGACAGTACTTGGGATCGTTGAGCTGGTTTGCCTCTGCAGGACATCGTGGTGGAGGCAATGTCAGCTTATTATCCTTCGTCAATGTGTGAAAGATGGTAATGACATCGTCTTCGTCAAAGGAGAAGGTCTCCTTAGGCTTGTCGGAGGTGCCCTGAAAATTAGAAGCTCCTTTGGATGTGTCGACCTTCAGGACTTCTTTCCCTTTACCCCCACGAACAGGGATAGTTTAAGGATGCTTGCCCTTGTCTTCGGATTTGGGTGTTTTCAACCCCAGTAGTTTCAAGTTAGGAACATCATTTTCAGCAGCATCAGCGGCCCCAATGAAAGCGGGACATGTATCATACTTATGTATACCCAGACAAAACTTTACTGTAGAAAGGAAGTTATGTCGACAAGTATCTATAAGTTCTGAGTCTGGTATGCCGAAGGGCATCTTCAGTGCTAGCCGCCTGAAGCGTTCGATGAAGGCGATGCCAGACTCAGTCCTCCTTTGCTTGGTCTCGATGAGGGTGGACATACTAACATGCATGCCACTCACGTAAAACCTGTTGAGGAACAACCTATCCAAGTCTTTAAATGAATTGATACATCCGTCAGGCAGACTGTAGAACCATTCAAAAGCTACCCCCTGCAAGGTGCTAATAAACAACTTTGACAAAAACGGATCATCTTTGGACAAGTGTAGAGTCTGCTTGTTGAAGTATGTCATGTGTTGACGAGGAGAAGTCAACCCGTCAAATGAATTCAGCGTCAGCGGCTTGCAGTTAGGAGGGCAAGTAGCGTTCTCCTACTCAGGGGGATACGGTTGAGATATCCCCATCTTCTGAAGCTCGTCTTTGTGTGAGATGGTGTCGAGACGGGCGACCAGGGAATCAATTACATCCTGTTCATTGAGTAGGTGTTTGGAAACGATTGCTGAACGGTTGTCAGGCGTCGTTGGTGAAGGACCACCCCAGCATTCATAAGATTTGGGGGAGGTGCAACAGAATAATTCTTCTTTTTAGTGAAGGAGGGTTATTGCTATGAGCCGGACTATCGTAGGCCGAGATATTTTGTTGAGGTGGAGGAACAGCCCCAACAGCTTGAATCGCCATGATGCTGGTAAGCATATCAGTGATCTTGGCGAATGCTGTTTCAAGATCCTCTAGTCGTTTGCTGGTCTAATCACTGGCTTCTTCAGGTATTTCTCCGTCCACCATGTATATAGATAACATGCGAGAATGAACAGAGAAAATAGTACAACTGGTGCTGATACTGTCTGTCTCCGAGTGAACAAGTCCTTCATCTTCAAGTAGAGAGATAGATAGTCGCCATCTGATTTGGAGGGATCGTCGTCCTCTGGAAGACTACCCCCAGTATGGAGGTCATCCGCTTCAGACTCTGAGGGAATACTACCCCCAACTTGGGATTCTTCATCGTCCATACGAATTCTTGCCTTTGACCGAGTACCCATATAGACTCCTTCAGATGTGACAGCCTGTTGGCTATGTGTTGGTAGACTTCTTCTTCTTTCTTCTTCTTCTTCTCGTGAAACTGAGAGAGAAAGTTGGGTTCGTAGTCCACCGTCTTTGATTGGGGCTTCCGTAAAGGGATCCCATGAAGCCATGTTGGATGAAACACACAGTGGCTTTTCATCGTCAAAGAAATACAGCCGTCGAAACATGGACTTTCTTTGAGGCACTCTTATTGCTTTGGAGCAGCAACAGTTGATAACAATACTGTGCACGGATGTGCACTATGAATTGTTATGTCCTCCCTCGCTTTACGCTTATGATTTATCATGTCGTGCAAGTCAGCGAAAGGGAGTTTTGTCTTACAACCCATGTTGTATACATCGCCGAGCTTTGTATGTAGGTTTGTAAGGAGAGTTGGTGCATCTAGACTTAGTTCACGTGCAGGGCAACCCCCACACCTAAGTTTTGTGATGTCCTTGAAGACAGTCCCATGTTATACGCGTTGGGGCTTATCTTTTTCTGTGGACGTATAGGCCTTAGAGGCTGGTCTTGGGTGTATGCTCCTTGACAGCATGTCTGAGCCTCCTTGATGTGGGCACATAGTATGGATCCAGCGAGCCTGGGCGCATAGCTTTTGGCGCATGACCCTGGATGTCTAGTCTGTTGAAGACAGAAGCATTCTGGTTGGGGTTATGCGCCCAAACATCCCCTTGGGCGCATGGCTTTGGGCGCATGCTTGGTGGAGCAGTGCTATTTTCTTCCAGTTTTGCCTCCTTCGTTTGTGAGCCTTGCCCGGTTTGCCCAGAGTGTCGCACACCCCGATTCTTGGCATCGTAGTGTTTTCTTTTGCCAAGTCTCGAACATCGAACACTCTATTGTTGGTTGTGCAGGAAAAAGTCACTGGGCTAGTAGAGCCCGGAACGGTGTGAGCCTTCTCCATTTGAGGAACTTCTGTGGTAGAGTCATGTGCCTATGTGACAGAGTCCTCCAATTGCATATCTGCTATGACACTAGCAGGATATGCACAGCGAGCCGTCGGAAGCCATGTCTTGCGAGACTTGTTTGGCTTTGCTATTTTGAGGGAGTAGAGCCATCCCTCGAGAGCATCTCTTCGAACGTCTGCTGATCGAACTTTACGATCAGCATCTTCTGAGTGCTCTCCACTTTGTCGGTATCGGATTACGTTACCACCTTCTCATCAGAGGAAAGGGTAGTCCCCAGCAGAGTCACTATTTTTGTGGACACACACAAAAAAGAAAAAAAAATATTGTCTTTTCTTTATTGGCGCAAGGCACCACAAATCGAATACACCTGAGTGATCCTGCGCTGAGGATCCCGAGTACAAAAAAGAATTCTGGAGAATGAGACGATAGAGATCGAGCGGCAGTTGCTCTTTACTCCATTGACACTCCGATTACAAAATAGAAGAAAATCTAAGAAAATAGCTAACTCTCGGCTCACTGGCATGAAGTGTAGCAATTTGGCTCTTGAAAATGCTCTCCGTTCAGTATTTTGAAGAGGGATGAGGCCACTTTTTATAGTCGTTCTTGAGCTGGAATGATGTTATACACCCACATGAGGAAAACATACTGGTTTTTATGTGGGCGCATAGGATGTAGGCGCATGTAGCTGCATAGTCGTAGGTTGATCGTGGTGCTGACGTGGCCGCATGCTTCGGTGCACGATTGCTCGTAGAGGCTGACGTGGCCGTACGCTTTGCACGTTTTGATCATGGCTTTGATTGAGTCAGGCTTGGGCGCATAGCCATGTCTCAGGCTATGCGCCCTCCTTTTGGGGGAGCTAGTCTTGGGCGCATGGAACTTCACGGCTGGGCGCATAGAGCTTCACTGGCTTTGGCACATAAGGCTTCATTGATGAAATTTTTTATGCTTCTAGAACATCCTTGAGGTATCTCTCTCCCCATTCTCTAAAATATCTATGGCACTAAATTCTCTAAAAATATAAAGGGAGAGGCCTCATCTTCTAATCCACCTCAAGAAGATATTCAATACTCATTGTTCTCGCACGCGAGACCAAATCCAGGTGAATTTGATGAATTCATTTCACTCAGTTGACACTTCAAATGATTGGTTTCATAATTTAGGAAAAGAAACATATGCACGGGAATCCTATAAACTTCACTCTATTTCATGAGCACAAACCTAAATTTAAAGAATTTCATCTTGATCACCTTGTCACCGTCAGAAAACTCATTTATTTAAACGTCATTCGCATGTTCTATTACAATTGATCTTATGACAACGGCGCTATCTTTTCTCTGGTAGGAGGTGTTGACATCGAGTTTGATGATACTAAATTGGGTGAAATCTTCAACATCCCTAATGAGGGTGACACCCTAGTTAGTATCAAAAGAATTGATTTCGGTGAAGGAATGGACATTGATTCATTCTAGGATATTCTTTGTGCCCATCATCCTTGTCCCTCTGGGATGTCCCATGTTCATTACTTGAACCAGTATTATTATGAACTTCATTAGATTATCTAGTCTGCAGTCCTTCCGAAGAAATCCTCTACCGACGATGTTTTTCTTCTTGAAATGGATGCCCTCTATCAGTTTTATGCTTCTATTCCATTCAGCCTTCCCAAAACCATGATAAAGTTAATGGTCACCTATCGCTCTCTAAAGCACACTCCTTTATGCCATGTTCTTCTTATCATCTTTGACTATTTCTATGTCCTATTGAGGAGCCCATTATTATTGGCGAGCCGGCTTATCTGTCTAAGGCTCGCAGGAATAACCCCACATACCTTTATTCTGTTGAGGATGACTCTTCATCCTCTGATGATCATATGGACCATGCTGACCCTACTGCTCCCATACCACCTGCCACATTCATACCAGCAACTTTTGGACCATCCACCTCTGCCACTCCTGCCTACCTAGACTCCATCTAGGATATGTTTTATGAGCAGTTTCGCTTACAAATGAGATGATCAATACTCAGCACTCCATGATCATGTCTCATCTTCGCGAGCAAGACTACCGTCAGGTCCATACCTTGTCCAACTCTGTTATGGACATCCAGTACACCCAGGCACACCATCTATTTTCACCTTATCCAGTATGTGTGACCCTTCGCGCCAGGGCTACAGGATTAGGATCCTTATGTCCGGCCCTACTTCGATCCATCTAGCGTCTTCCTGGTTACCCGTCCACTGATGATACCACTGGTGGTGCATGCCTATAGCTATCTTTTGTTGGATGATTATGAGGAGATTTATGCTTTCTTAGAAGTTTTATGTTTTAATTTTATGAGATATTTGTCGTTCATGCTTTTATTATGTATTATGTACTAGAACATTTGCTCTGTTGCTGCATCTGACAGTTATGACTTTCCTGTTGGAACCAGATTCAGATACTTTTTACTTATGATCTATCTCTGTTTGTTTTGGGTTTGGTCTCAACACTATGTAATATGTATTTTATGGATTGTAATACGTCTGATAAATCTGGATTATGTCTGATATGCACTTTCTAGCTATCAATCCTTCTTGATACTTGGATCTTATAGTTCAGAATATCTTTTTATGCCTCTAGATAATTCACATATCCTATGCATGTTGATTCTTAAGTACCTGTGTTGTATACTTTTTTTTTTGTTATTCAGAAGGTGCCTACCTTATGTTAAATGACAAAGGGGGAGAAAAATACAACTCTTGCTATTTAGGAGAATATAACTCTCACTCTATAACTAACTATATATGCATACTTTATTTTCTTTGCTATATCTTGGTTAATACTTAGCAAATATTGTTTTGACTATAACCTTCATATGCTCATATATGTTCATGCCAAGATCAGACTATGATTTATAGTTACTCTATATAATATAACGATATACGATAAATGTGTACAAGTCAAAACAAGATCTTTCAGGCTCTACAGGAATTACAGATAGCCTAAGCAGCCCGTACATTACTCCGATGAACTATTAATCTACGGTGAAGCTTACATTGTGTTCAAAAGCTACCTATAGACTATGGGGGAGCTTACACATCAGTCAAAGGCTATTGTTAATTGAGTTATATGGAATGGTTTGTCAATTACAATAATGAGGGAGATTGTTGACACAAAGTTGTCTCGGTCAACCTGATTCTGATAATCGACATAACCAAGCTTAATACAAGAGCTCAGATACAAGAAGAAAAGACTGCACAAAAAGGACAAGACATTTGCTTCAACATGTTGGATCAACAAGTTGTCATTTCTTGTGTCTTTTCTTTAATACAATCTTACATTTATTGAGTCTAGGACTTATGTACATCGAGTCGCACTGGTACTCCAAAAGACCAGTCGATCTACAAAATAAAGTCCACTCAACCAAAGGCCTGAAATCCATTCACAAAAGCCCAAACCAAAACCCAACAACTCATTCCAAATCAGCCTCAAACTCATACCATTTTTGTATACCGAATTTGGACCGATTTCTGGACGAACTTGGACCTAACTTGGTCTTGGCATTTCTGGAGAACCAATATAGTTATGAAATCCCAGATATTGTGACTTCTAACATTCGAAGAAAATTCAAATAATCTCCTGAACTATGCCCGTACTCTGTCCACAAAATGCCTACAAGTAGAGATGGATTTTCACATTCTAATACAACTCACCTACAATCCAATCTTCTATCCTATAATGAGAATGTCCCTGAGCTAAACCTTCTTTAGAAGTCGTTTCGAGTTGGAAAAGCTTAGTCAATAAAGGCTTCTCTCTTCTGTTGTAAAGTTGTGAGTCCTTCGAATAAAAGCTTGTGGTTGTGAAGTCGTTGAGCCCTTTGGATCAAAGGACAAGTTGTAGGAGTTGTAAGCACTTCGGATTCAAAACTTGTGTTTTACGATTACGACTATAGTGGATTCAACTTCGAGCAAGAGTCTCTTGGCATGGACTAGTCCTCTCAAAGGAAAACTAAGATAAAAATTTCGGCGTTTGAGTTGATTCTCTTTACTCTATTATTTTAAATACTTGTCTTATACACACACATTTTTACTCTGTTGGTTACACGATGCCTTCACTAGGATATTTTTAATCGAATAGATATCTTCACTACTCTCTATTCATCCCCCTCTAGAGTTGCCTAACAGTCCTTCAGACTAGATGTGTCATGGTTGCGAGACGGACAATAATATTTGGAAGGGGAGGAGGATTACTTCTTTCTTGGGCCATGTTGTGCACTTACACTATATATATATATATATATATACTTATTCGGGGAGGAGTCCTATTTTCGGTGTTAGCCTCACTTAGTTACCGCTGAGCCTCCTTGTCGGACCTAGGGCTATATGTATCCTCATTCGGATGCCTTTTATTTTGGAAGCCCAGGCTTGCGAATGCCGTCCTCAAATTATATTTGCATATGGTTGGTTAGACTGGTTAGTATTAGTTCTCTCCGTATTTTCTGGTCATTTAATTTCATTTTATTTACTGTATTTTATTTTGGCATATATATTATGTATCTTGCTATGTCCTCTGAGGATCTGGTTTCCTTCCAGGTATTTGCTGAGATCTGATATAGGATATTGGGGCTATTTCTTCAGAATTTGGGTATTAATTAATGATGCCTTCTTATTCTATCTTTCGCGGTTATTTCTCATTTAGTTCATAGCAGTGTAGATAGTATTGTGGATGTTATATTGTTTACTTATATTTTACCTCACCTAGACAGCTTATACGTATTCGATTCAAACTAGATGAATGCGTAGCTGGCCATTGCTACGTGGCCTCGGCCCACATATTTTAAAAATGGGGTGTGACATCGTGACAAAAAACATATATTTTTATCTTTGTTCTCCTTATAGTACAATATGCAACCTTTTTGACAATACCATATTATTTCGTAGCATAATCCAAGTTTTCGTATCACTCATCTTTGACTTGTAGAAGTTTTCAGGCAAGTCCTTCGATCCTTTTGGCAACAATTCTCTAACAAACTAAATTATTCGATTGTAGCATTCCCGCGACAAGTGAAAATTAGACTTGAGATTTAACAATCGTATCACCACCGACAGGACAGAATGAGAATCACAACCCGGTATAACCGAGTATCGATATTCTTGAATATATCAAGAACTTTTTTGTGTTAGGATTCAGATCCTTTGGATCAAAACATGGACCGACCGCATCAAATACCAACTCATGTGCCAGGTTTCGCTGCCAATATTTGAAGTGATCTCCAAGAGTGGACTCCCACCTCCATATTGAAGAAGGATTGATATTGTTAAAACAAAGGTTCTTCTGAGCCATCCACTCCTTGTAGTTAGGTACGAAACCCTTCTTATAGGGATGCTCTCTCACGAGATCCACCTCCTTAAATCGTATACATATTATATTTGACATAAGGGCACTTTATGAGCCTGTCATCCATAAAATAAGTTGGACTACTGGTGTATTTGAGAAATTCCTTAACGTGCACCTTGAAATCTGTAAAACCCCAATAATTTATAACTATTTTAGTGCTTTAAGAATTATTTTTCTATATTATTTGGTATTAATGTGGTAATTGGTATATATACGTAATTATAGAGATATATATTATGTATGATGGTGTGCTTGAAATATTTTTAAATTGTTAATATATAGTCTACAATTATTACAAATATTTGTTACTTAAATTAAGTATTATAGAAACTTTTCTTGTGAGTATATACATATATATATATATAGATAGTTGTTTTTAAAAAAAGAAAAAAAAGAATTCTTAGTGGTGGTCGAACCCCCACCAACAGCAGCAGCTAGCTGCTGGGGGGGCCCGACCCCCTAATATCCAAAGTCCCCATGCTTTCTAATACCACCATGGTCCCACAGTAGCTGAAGCTGCATGGGTTAGTAACCCGCCCAACACTTAGCCTAGCAAACCCGAGCCCCTTGTATTCCTACTTCAAGTAGGTATCAGCGGCAGCGAAATATATATAGCTGCTCGAAGACTAAAACCCTAACCCCCTCTCGTAAATCCAATACCCCTCGACCCCAGGGCTGCCAACCTCCCCGTGGACACCCCAGTCGCCAACGAACCGCCGCCGTTGACCGGAGACGTCGCCGGAGCCCGCGTTCGCGTGGAACAGAGGAAGCTCTGTTTCGATCAACCGCAAGGTACTCAACTTCGACCCCACCTTCTTCCTCTACGTTTGACGAAAAAGCGATCCATAAATTTGTATAGGTAGCCCGGTTGACCCCCTACAAGTCCGTTCAATTATATTTCCTCTAATGGCTTACTACAATTTTTGTAAATTCCCGAAAGTTCAGAAATTAACACTGTTTAGGTGCAGAATTTTACCTTTAACCAAGCCCTGTTTGACACGAAATTTTCGACCAAATGATCACAAGTTTTGGAAAAATAATTGAACAAACCTCTAGACAACCAATACATCTTTTAGACACTGTTTGTAGAGTTTAAATTCGTCTATTAGACATCAAGAAATACCGATTTAAAAATCAAGAAAAACTTGCAATTCTGTTTTGAAAACTTAGTGAATTTTCCCCGATACGACGTGCGCCCGACAAACCGGGCGACGTGGTCGCGCGCTATACACATCGAAAGGTGCGTATGGACGTTGCGGATGTGTGGGAATTGACGGAACTCAATTTCGTTGCGTGTGCGCGACGAAATCAACGTATATCCGTCGAGATACCCCCGTATCGACGTTTTGTAAACTTGCCCATAACTTCGTGTACCATCGTCGAATCGAGACAAACTTGCGCCAACAGGTCCGAATCAAAATTTTGGTCCTATGTGCCAAGTTTGGTTCGATTATGAGAAGGTCGAATCGGACCCATTTTTTGGCGGGCCCGTGACCCACTCAAACGGACGAATTTGTACACGGCTCATCGAATCCAAATTGGACATACCGTTGAGTTCCTCTCCTCAAACTAAAATGTAGACCTGTAGTTTGATGACTTTAGAGACCATAGACTTTGGCACGCATTTTGGTGTAAAGCGAATCCAACGGTGGATATCGTTTTGACCGAAATTACAATTTTGCCCCTGTTCCAGAATTTGACTTTTGGACAGGCGTTTCCAAGGTATATCTTTTACACTGAGTGCATTTTTGATGTTTGTTTCAGCGTCCAGAGTTGTTTGGAGACTGTGATGTTTCTTGGCTGACATTATGATTTCTTGGGCTTGCCACTTTGCACCATCAGGCAAGATACCTTGCCACCTTACTCTGTGATTATTATACTTCTTATTTTTGTTTTTATTATCAGCATTTTGTTTCTTGATATTTAAACTGTGCGTCCAAGTCACACTTGGGTGCGAGCGACTCTATCGGTCGTTTACCACGCCTTATTTATTTCTCTTACATTGACTTAGTCTAGTGACCATCCATTGACATTGAGGTATTGGTATATCTCATACGGCCTTGACACTTGTTGTATCATGTGATGTGAGTCACATGTAGGACATGTACCCGCATAGTCGGCTGGCCACCGATACGTATGGAGCGTGCGACGGATAGGAGTAACTGCCAATAGTATTGCATGTTAGAAGACTTGGCGGTTACTAGAGGTTCATATCAGTCATGGAGATGAATACTAGGCATTGGGTGGGGAGAACAATACCTGACGTATGGGCTTCTTTGCACTTCCCGATTACCTGTGCGCTCCTCCGGAGACGCAGGCTCCAGGCGCCCTCTGACGTTTCCCAGAGCGTTAGGGACGTAGCCCCTTGCACATGGTGCCCTATGCTTCCAGAGCGTTACAGACGTAGGCCCTGGTGCCCTTTATAGGAACTATGCCGATCCCATTTACAGCCAGGGCTCATGCGTCGAAGGATTGTATCTCAACTGCATATTCACAGTAGAATGGTCAGGAACCCGATTGCATGCATATCTTTTTCCTTATATTATCACAGTTTATTTGGTATGGTATTTTTTGTATCTTGCGATGTCCCCTGAGGACCTGGTTATCTCTCCAGGTTTAGACGATTTTCTACAGGAGTACGGAGCGGCGTTGGAGCTATCCTACATCGATGAAGAGGCAGTCTTTACTGATGTCTAGTCTATTCTTTATTTGAGACATTAGTGGACATATTTTTGCATCTATTTCTTTCTATTTGCGGAGGTCGGACTCCGATCTTGTGAGACTATTTTTCATAGCTGTCGGGAGTGAGTATGTTCACCCGGCTATCTTTTGATACTTTTACTTATTTATTTGGACTCTATTTTCTTCTGTGATGAGCTGTGATGAGATTAGATTATATATTACAGGCCTGTGGTTATTTGTTTACAGCTTATGTGCATTTAAGGATTCCATATATTGGAGTATTCTTCGTATATGTGCAGCTGGCATGTTCACGTACCTGGTCCTACGTATTTTAGGACTGGGGCTGTCACGACCCGCTACCCAAATTGTTGGGCCAGGCCGAGGCATGCCCAGCCTACGTTGAGATAAAACATAGTAAGCTGTTCTAAGACAACAGGATAAGACTCAATGTGCTAACAGTTCTATAAGTAAAGAAGAATATAAATGCTCCAAACACAAAAGTCGTCGTATATAGTAAAATGTTCAAGTATAAGTGAACTGCAAAGTAAAACTGGATACATGTCCAGTTATAAAATGATATAGACTATACATGTCTACTCTCAAAGTCTAAGTAAACAAAGACAATTAGGCGAGGTTCCCCGCAGGAACATCCTCGTAAAGCAGAGCCGGGTCCTCGGCAGTATCTATAGTATGTGTCACAGAGTAACTCCTCCTCAGTAAGGATACCTACAACGTTATCCTGTCAGGACGGGAGCAAGTACTAAATCTAACAAACATATAATACTGATCATGTGATGAAAAGGAAATGACATATCATGTTGGTTCAGTTTTAGGTATATTTTATCATGGCGATAGATACATTTTAAAGTTTAAAACTGTAGTAGGTGAGTGATCAGTCAATAGGTAATCAGGATGTACAGCGGTACATATCAATTTTTGATGTGCACATACGTACACATAACGATCGGTGTATATCCATACACAAACGCGGGACCAGACATACGACACAGATATATAGAATGTAACGGTGCTCGGTAAATACATACGGAGAAGGGGGTCATGATCACGTACACTACTAGCAGTTTTCCCTTAACCCGTTATTTAAGCATGTGAGAGAGATTATGAGATACGGTATAAAATTGGTAGAGACTGAAAGTAATACAACATGTAAAGTTCTAACTTGCTACTCCAAGGATCAGCATTTAACATGGTTGGTGATTCACAGTTTTAGGGTTTATAGCAGTATGTAAAGTTCTAGAAAGTACTTGCCTCTAGCAAAGCAAAGCAAAACAAGCTGCGATAAAAGTGCTATGGATGTCCGGTAACTCGTCACTGTAGAAATAAATGCAATAACTTAGCTTTTACACTAAGCTAAAATACTAGGACACTAATTTGTGTGACACGACTTGTGACTGGGCACCTAGCCAAATGATGACTTTAGCTTAGGAGATCAATGGGATGACACACTACTTTAACTAACTTTCTAGGGTCTTTACACTAGTGAGGGGTGAGGTTCAACACGGCTAAAACTCAAATAACACAAAAAGCTACAAGTCGTAATTAATCAATAAATAAATCAAAAGTCCATTGTGTTCTAACAATTTTGAAGTAGACAAAAGCCTATTTTTTCAAAGTAAGTACCAAGGTGATCCTTGTTAATCATAGAAATTTATTATAATTTTTCTGGAATTTATTAACCAGTACAAATATTTTATAAAAATCAGTTTTCCTAAGTATACAGAAAATGAGTTTTGGTTTCATATGCCAAACTAGGGGCAAAAAGTAAATTAATACTACAAAAATTATACTAAATTAGCCAACTTAACATAGTATCTAAATACTATTTTTCCATAATTTTAGCGTACTTTAAGCATTTTTAGGAAAATCAAAAACAGCATTGCACAATAATTAATTATCTGCGTATTTTGTCCATGTATATAATTTGAACCAAAGTTCAAATACAGGACCCAAGGCCATGAATCAAGTCCAATATGACTTGTACAGGTCTTGAATGTGTGAAAACACGTTTGGGCCCAAATACCCATGCTAGGCTTGGACACCAAATGGTTGCAATTTAAATAAATAAAAATCAATTTGGTAATAGCCAAAATAAATATTATTATTTTAATATGGTAAAGTTATGCATAGTAACTATAAAGTATGAACATTATTTTATAAAGATAATTTACACTAAGCTAGTGAAATACCAAATATATATATATATATATATATATATATATATATATATATACATAACATAGGGATATTTATACATATAAGAAAAATACTCAACTATATTATATATATATATACAAATATATATATAATATATAATAATATATATATATATATATATATCTATATATATATAGATATATATATATTATATAATATATATATATATATATATATATATTTTTTATATAGTTGAGTATACAAATATACTCAACTATATTTTATATATATATATATTTGTATATATATATATATATATACAAATATATATATATATATATATATATATATATTATATATATTATATACATACATTAAGAAAATACTCAACTATATAATTATATATATATTATTATATATATATTATATATATATATATATATTACAAAAATAATGATACATATACATATAATAGTATATATATAAATATATACATAAGGAAATATATATACATAAATATATATGTATACACAACATACATATATATACATACATAAAATAATGAAGTATATATATATATAACTATAAAACAGCAAATATATATACATAAATATAGTATATATAATACATATATTATACAAATATATGTATATACATATATATATAAATATATATATTATATATATTATATATATATATTAATTATATATATATATATATATATATATATATAATATATTATATATATATATATAATAAAAAAGAAAAAGGAAAAAGGAAAAAGAAAAAGAAAAAAAGAAAAAAGAAAAGAAAGACAGCCCAGGGACTCGAACCCAGGCCAACACAGCGCGGGGGGGGGGGGTATTACTGCGCGCGGCCAGTGGGCCAGTTGGCCCGCTGTGTAGGAATAGGATTAGGTTAGTTTTATTTTGTTAAGTGATATATATACAAAAAATAATAAAGCAATCCTGTGTCCTGACAGTTTGGGACACAGGAATCCACGTGTCCGAGTTGTTTATGACGCACGAATGGACTTGGCCGTGTCCAAGCTTACCACCAGATTGCCCGTGTCCCGGCGAGTCTTCTACGTGAAGTCGAGACAAGCAAGACACAGGCAAACTGCTACGTACGTGTCCGGCGAGTCGAGGGTCTTCGAATGAGCTCGACGGGGAGAAGTGGTCGGGACGGTGGCGCTCCGGTGGCGCTGGGGTCGCTCGTCACCGTGCGTCGACTGATGGTGGTTGGGGCGGTGGAAGTCGACGGTGGGGCTGGGAGAAGCTCGTCGGAGTAGGGTTAGGGTTTGGTTTTGTCGGGGAAGAAGGGGTCGTCGGTGGCTGTGGTGAGAAATTAGGGTTAGGGTTTAGGTCAGGGGGAGAGGGGCAGTTTAAATAGGTGTTCGAGGCGGTCGGGGCAGCCGGATTGTCGGGGGCAGGGCGGTCGTGGCGGTCGTCGGTCAGGGGGGTCAACGCGAGTGGGTGAGAGGCAGAGGAGAGAGAGTGTTCGTCGGGGGGGGGGGTTAGGTAGTTTTGCACTTAGGTCCTTTAGGTTTTAGGATTTGCACAAAAGCATTAATAGTGAGCAATTGCAAATAATATTTGCATTGCTCAATTAAAAACAAATTCCTAATTATAAACTGATATAAAAATAATTTGAATAATATAAACAGTATTAAAACAATTCTAATAATTGCAAATTGATATTAAAACATTTTAGAAAATTACAAATCAATATTTTGTATTTTAAAACTCATTTAAAATTATTTAAATATCTAAAAATTCCTAAAATTCCTAATAATTATTTTAAGGCTAAAAAACATTAAAATTAATTAACCCCAATTTAACTAAAATTGAAAAACAGGGGCTGACAAGTCTTCCCTCCTTGAAAAAATTTCGTCCTCAAAATTCACAAGGATTGAAGACCTGAACATTCTAACATAACCAGCAATGCAACAAATGACTAAGGCTGCGATCGAAACTAACCTCTAAGGTATCAAGCGGAAACGGGTGGTTCCCTCGCAGCGGTTGGATCGAACAAGTAAGGGTATCTCTCCCTCATGTCCGACTCCCTCTCCCAAGTAGATTTACCTGGGGATTGACGGCTCCAAGCTACTCGTACTAGGGGTATAACCTTGTTCCTCAGCCTCTCTCTCTCCGGTCTAATATCTCACTGGCTGCTCAGAAACTGTAAGGCTCGGTCCGACCTCCAACTCTGAATGATCTAGCACATGACTGGGGTCGGAACATATCTCCTCAACTGAGATACGTGAAAGACATCGTGAACTCCTGCTAGGTTGGGTGGAAGTGCAACCCTGTAAGCTACCTCTCCAATCCTGACATGTATCTCGAATGGCCCGATGTATCTGGGGCTCAGCTTCCTCCTCGCGAACCGGATTGTCCCTCTAGTAGGTGATATCACTAGCACCATATCACCGTCTGCGAACTCCATCGGTCTGCGACTAGCATCAGCCCAGTGTTTCTGCCTATCCTGAGCTACTCTGAGCTGTCTCTGATCATCCCGACTTTCTCTGCTGCATCCGTGATCATCTCTGGCCCAAGCATATCTCTGTCTCCGACATCATCCTAAAAGAGCGGTGTGCGGCATCGTCGTCCATATAGTGCCTCGAAAGGAGACATACCAATACTGGCCTGGTAGCTATTATGTATGAAAACTCTACCAAGTGCAGATGGCTCTCCCATGATCTCCGAAGTCCAGAACGCAGGTCCTCAGCATATCCTCCAGTGTCTGTATCGTCCTCGGACTGCCCATCTGTCTGCGGGTGGTACGCCGTACTGAACTTGAGCTACTGTCCAACTCCTCTGCAAGCTCCTCCAGTAGTGGAATGTAAATCTGCTGTTCTGCTGACACGATGCTCACCGGCACTCCGTATAGGCGAACTATCTGCTGCATGTATAGCTCCGCCAACTTCTCGGTAGAAAGCCCCACCTTGAAGGGTATGAAGTGCGCACACTTCGTCAGCCTGTCTACGATGACCCAGATGCATCCTTCCCTCCTTTGGAACGAGGAAGCCCTGAAACGAAGTCCATCGTAATATGTTCCACTTCCACTCGGGAATGGGTAACGGCTGCAACAAACCAGCTGGCCTCTGGCACTCTGCCTTGACCTGCTGGCAAACTAGGCATCTCGAGATGAAACGTGATACATCCCTCTTCATCCCGTGCCACCAAAGATGTTCCCGCAAGTCACGGTACATCTTGTTAGCACCAGGGTGAATAGAATATCTCGATCGGTACGCTCCTACAAGATGCCTCTACCAGCTGTCCCTCGGCACGCACAATCGGCTGCCATGCCTTAGGGATCCATCCTCTGCTATAGTGAAGTCATCCAGCAATCCAGCTAATGCTGGGGTCGAAGTCTGCGAAGGCTTCTCTGTAGACTGTGCCTTCCGGATCTGCTCTATCAAACCTGACTGAATGTCAAGCGCCATCATCTATATCACTGATCCTGGCCGAACTAGCTCGATACCGAGCTTCTCCAGATCCTCCCGCAAATGCCGATCAATCATCAGGTACCATGCCATCGAATGCTGCTCAGCGCATCCGCCACCACATTTGCCTCCCGGGTGATACTATAAATCGATGTCGAAGTCCTTCATCAACTCCAACCATGTCTTTGCCTCATGTTCAGTCTTCGCGTGAACACATACTTCAAGCTTTTGTGGTCAGTAAAAATTTCCACACGCTCTCCGTATAAGTAATGTTTCCATAACTTGGGGCAAAGATCCGCAGCTAACTCTAGGCATGGATAGGATAATTCCGCTCATGAGTCCGCAATGCTAGATGCATAAGCAATACTTTCCCATGCTGCTGTAGAACACATCCTAGCCCTTCCCAGAAGCATCGCTGAAAATGGTGAAACCTCCAGAACCTGAAGGTAAAGTCAGAACTGGAGCGGTCGTCAGCCTCCTCTTCAGCTCCTCAAATGCTGTCTGGCAGTCCTCTGACCAAATGTACTCCGGTCCTTCCGCATCAGCTTCGTCATGGGTTCAGCTATCCTAGAAAGTCCTGGACGAACTTTCTATAATAGCCTGCTAAACCCAGAAAACTCCTGATCTCTGAAACTGACGTCGGACCTTCCATGTCTCAACTCAGCAATCTTCTTGGGATCCACCGAGATTCCATCTCCAGTGACTACATGGCCGAGAAACTCTACTCGGTCTAAAAGAACTCGTACTTCGGCAATTTGGCAAACAATCTCCTGCCTCAGAATCCCCAAACTATCCGCAAGTGCTCTGCATGCTCCTCTGGCGTCTCGAGTATATCAGGATGTCGTCGATAAACACTACGACGAACTTATCTAGATATTGGTGAAATGTCTTATTCATCAAGTTCATAAAGATAGCGGCGTATTTTGAGACCAAATGGCATCAACAGAAAATCGTACTGCCGTACTTCGTGTTGAACGCCGTCTTCTGGATGTGCTGGCCTAACTTCACCTGGTGGTACCCGGATCTCAAGTCTATCCTGGAAAACACCTTCGCCCCGCTCAACTGGTCGAACAAATCATCTATCCTGGAAGAGGATATTTGTTCTTGATGTGATGGCATTCAAGGCCCGATAGTCAATACACAACCGGATGTACCATCTCTTAGGCAAAGAGCACTGGCGCTCCCCATGGAGAAGCACTGGATCGAATGAAACCCTTTTTCAATAGGTCATCAATCTGCTCTTTCATCTCTATGGCCTCCTTGGGATTCACTCTATAGCAAGCTCGGGATACTGGTGATGAACCCGGCACTAAATCTATAGTGAACTCCACATCTCTGTTAGGCGGAAGTCCTGAAGATCCTCTGGAAATCATCCATAAATCCCTAATGATAGGGTATGGCGGTGCTGCGTCCCCAACTGTCGCACAACAGTTCGGCTCTAGGCTGATCTCCGGTCTGTCCTCCTGACACTGAATGGTGCTGTTGCCCGGGGGACTGAACAAATACTACCCTCATGGCAATCTATAGATGCATGGGCATAGCTAAGCCGTCCATCCCCAATGATATCATAACCGGGGAGTGGCATCACAAAGAATCTCCTCTCGAAACTCTCTTCCGGCTATATAATAGAGCATCTATAGCTAGCTCTAATAGGCACTGGTCCTCCTCTCCGTCATTACTCTACTACTAATCTTCGCAGTAGGTGTAGTACTAAATGATGTTCTTGCATAAACTCTAATGATAGGAAGCTATGAGATGCAACCAGAATCAAACAAGCATAGAGCTAGAAAAGATGCAAATAAACATGACCTGTAATGACGTCAGCTAAGTAATCCGGCTCCGAAACCTGCTCCGGCTCCGGCTCATGGCTAGACTATAAACCTCCCCTGAGGTCCCTTCTGTTGCAGACGCTGCCCGAACCTCTGCTGCTGAGTCGGGGCGGTCCTCTGGTCTTCGCTACTGGGTACTCTCGAAGCAGATGGGTGGCAGACCCACAAGCCAAACACTGCCCCAACTTCTTCCTGCAGATGGAAGCGTCGTGGCCTACCCTCTTGCAGAATGCACAAATACCTCCCTTCGGCTGCTGTCGGGGTCCCGGGGCTCTAACTGGCGGGGTCTGATGAGTGATATAGGGGGACGGTAAGTCTGCTGGGGTGGCGTCGGTGCTCTGCTGGAAGCCTGACGCTTGGACGGTCCCTCATGATGTACAGAAGCCGGCCTCTGTATGACAGAAGCGCTCCTCGATGCTCCGGGCCAACTCTAGGCTCTGGTAGTAGTAGTCGTACCGTTGCCACTATGAGAATGCCAATGTCTGGAACTAGACCATGCAAAACCTACGGGTCATCTCCTTGGATCAGCAACCAGACTAGGAGCGAAACAGCTCAGCGACTAAACTCTGCCGATACTCGTCAACAGAACGGTTCCCTGCTGGAGGTTCTGGAATCGTAGCCCCATGGTACTCTAGCAGGGTCGAAGAAGATTTCTTCTTGAACTGGGTCTTGAACTGGTCCCAGGTGGCTCTACCTCTCGCGAACAACGGCTCATTCCGGAACCAGACTCCTGCTAAGTCTATCAGCAGAAATCTCGCTGCCTCGACCTGGAGGTCATCCGGCATCCTAACTCCCAGAAGCTCCTCTCTATCGAATCTAGCCAGTCATCAGCTACTACTATGCCCTCAGTCCCTGAGAACTCCTTGGGATTCAGACCCATGAAGTCCTGATCGTCCCCGCTCTCTGCCGTGGCTCTACATGTGGTGGGACCACGGGACGTCCCTCAGAATGCTCCATGCTCTGGCGGAGTAGGGTCTGCTCCTGATGGGTTGTTAGGAACCCCTGGATCAGTGTGAGCAGCTGGCCGTCGAGTGTGACGGAAGCCTGGGTGGGTATAGTGATAGGGGGTGGTGGAAGTTGGGTCCTGCGGGCCTGGGATGTGGAAGGTGGTATCTGGGTCTGTGGATCTGTGGAGTGGGGGAAATGTGGTAGGTGGAGATGTATCAGTCAAATGGTCAGCTGACTGGATAGGAGGGCTCCATTCTCGGGGGTAACTACTGGGATGAACGAGTAAGCACCATCTAAATTACACATAAAAAGACTTAAAGGACTTGTTTAAAGTAAGCAATCATATGCAAGGAATCTAATTATATAGCAAACATGTGATGTATTTCCTATGTTGCAATCCTAGCATTCCTCTAAGTGTTCTAAGCATCTTTCCTAATGTTGTCTAATTACCTTAAGTTCCTAATATAGGCATGCTTGGTACAATAATGTAACCAAACAGTTAGTCAGGACCTGCATGGGCCACCACTAAAAACATGTCACGACCCGCTACCCAAATTATTGGGCCAGGCCGAGGCATGCCCAGATACGTTGAGATAAAACGTAGTAAGCTGTTCTAAGACAACATGATAAGACTAAATGTGCTAACAGTTCGATAAGTAAGAAGAATCATAATGCTCCAAACACAAAAGTCGTCGTATATAGTAAAATGTCCAAGTACAAGTGAACTGCAAAGTAAAATGGATACATGTCCAGTTACAAATGATATAGTCTAATACATGTCTACTCTCAAAGTCTAAGTAAACAAAGACAACTAGGCGAGGTTCCCCGCAGGAACATCCTCGTAAAGCAGCCGGGTCCTCGGAAGTATCTCCATAGTATGTGTCACAGAGTAACTCTCCTCAGTAAGGATACCTACAACGTTATCCTGTTCAGGACGGGAGCAAGTACTAAATCTAACAAACATATATACTGATCATGTGATGAAAAGGAAATGACATATCTGTTGGTTCAATTTAGGTATATTTTATCATGGCGATAGATATACATTTTAAAGTTTAAAACTGTAGTAGGTGAGTGATCAGTCAAAAGGTAATCAGGATGTACAGCGGTACATATCAATTTTCTGATGTGCACATACGTACACATAATGGCATCGGTGTATATCCATACACAAACGCGGAACCAGACATACGACACAGATACATATAGAATGTAACGGTGCTCGGTAAATACATACGGAGAAGGGGGTCATGATCACGTACACTACTAGCAGTTTCCCCTTAACCCGTTATTTAAGCATGTGAGAGAGATTATGAGATACGGTATAAATATGGTAGAGACTGAAAGTAAAAACTGTAAAGTTCTAACTTGCTACCCCAAGGATCAGCATTAACATGGTTGGTGATTCACAGTTTTAGGGTTTATAGCAGTATGTAAAGTTCGTAGAAAGTACTTGCCTCTAGCAAAGTAAAGCAAAACAAGACGATAAAAGTGCTATGGATGTCCGGTAACTAGTCACTGTAGAAATAAATGCAATAACTTAGCTTTACACTAGCTAAAATACTAGGACACTAATTTGTGCGACACGACTTGTGACTGGGCACCTAGCCAAAATGATGACTTTAGCTTAGGAGACCAATGTGGGGTGACACTACTTTAACTAACTTTCTAGGGTCTTTACACTAGGAGGGGTGAGGTTCAACACGGCTAAAACTCAAAATAACACAAAAAGCTACAAGTCGTAATTAATCAATAATAAATCAAAGTCCATTGTGTTCTAACATTTTTGAAGTAGACAAAAAGCCTAGTTTTTCTTAAAGTAAAGTACCAAGGTGATCCTTGTTAATCATAGAATTTATTATAATTTTTCTGGAATTATTAACCAGTACAAATATTTTATAAAAATCAGTTTTCCTAAGTATACAGAAAATGAGTTTTGGTTCATATGCCAAACTAGGGGCAAAACAGTAAATTAAATACTACAAAAATTATACTAAATTAGCCACTTAACATAGTATCTAAATACTATTTTTTCATAATTTTAGCAGTATTTAGTATTTTTAGAAAATCAAAATAGCATTGCACACAATAATTAATTATCTGCGTATTTTGTCCATGTAATAATTTGAACCAAAGTTCAAATACAGGACCCAAGGCCATGAATCAAGTCCAATATGACTTGTACAGGTCTGAATGTGTGAAAACACATTTGGGCCCAAATACCCATGCTAGGCTTGGACACCAAATGGTTGCAGTAATTTAAATACAATAAAAATACAATTTGGTAATAGCCAAAATAAATATTATTATTTTAATATGGTAAAGTTATGCATAGTAACAATAAAAGTATGAACATTATTTTATAAAGATAATTTATACTAAGCTAAGTGAAATACCAAATAATATAATATATATACATAACATAGGGATATTTATACATATAAGAAAAATACTCAACTATATTTTATATATATATATACAAATATATATATATATATACATACATAGTATAAGAAATACTCAACTATATAATATATATATATAATATATATATATATATATATATATATATATATATATATATATAGATATAATATATATATATAAATACAAAAATATGTATACATATAATAGTATATATATATAATAATATACACAAGGAAATAATATATACAAAATATATGTATAACACAATACATACATATATATATACATACATAAAATAATGAGTATATATATATATATATATAATATATATATATAGATATATATATATATAAAATATATTATATATATATATGTATGTATATAATATATATATATATTTTTTATATATATATATAATATATAATATTATATATATATATATATATAACATCAAATATATATACATAAATATGTATATATATTAATACATATATATATACAAATATATTATACATATATATAAATAGATATATATATAATAGAAAAAGAAAAAGGAAAAAAAGGAAAAGAAAAAGAAAAAGAAAGACAGCCAGGGGACTCGAACCCAGGACAACACAGCGCGGGGGGGGGGGGGGTTTATTACTGCGCGATGGCTAGTGGGCCAGTTGGCCCGCTGTGTTAGGAATAGGATTAGGTTAGTTTTATTTTAGGTTAAGTGATATTAATACAAAAAAATAATAAAGCAATCCTGTGTCCTGACAGTTTGGGACACAGGAATCCACGTGTCCGAGTTGTTTATGACACGCACGAATGGACTTGGCCGTGTCCAAGCTTACCACCAGATTGCCCGTGTCCTGGCGAGTCTTCTACGTGAAGTCGAGACACAGCAAGACACAGAGGCAAACTGCTACGTACGTGTCCGGCGAGTCGAGGGTCTCGAATGAGCTCGACGACGAGAGAAGTGGTCGGGACGGTGGCGCTCCGGTAGTGCTGGGGTCGCCTCGTCACGCGGTCGACTGATGGTGGTTGGGGGCGGTGGAAGCGACGGGGGGCGGGCGAAGCTCGTCGGAGTAAGGTTTGGGTTTGTGGTTTAGTCGAGGAAGAAGGGGGTCGGGGTGCTGTGGTGAGAGAATTAGGGTTAGGGTTTAGGTCAGGGGAGAGAGGGGGAGTTTAAATAGGGTGTTCGAGGCGGTCGGGGCAGCCGGATTGTCGGGGGCAGGGCGGTCGTGGCGGTCGTCGGTCAGCCGGGGGTCAACGCGAGTGGGTGAGAGGAGGAGATAGAGTGTTCGGGGGGGGGGGGTTAGGTAGTTTGCACTTAGGTCCTTTAGGTTTTAGGATTTGCACAAAAGTTAATAGTGAGCAATTGCAAATAATATTTGCATTGCTCAATTTAAAACAAATTCCTAATTACAAATTATAAAAATAATTTGAATAATTACAAAACAGTATTAAAACAATTCTAATAATTGCAAATTGATATTAAAACATTTTAGAAAATTACAAATCAATATTTTTGTATTTTAAAACTCATTTAAAATCATTTAAAAATTCTAGAAAAATTCCTAAAAATTCCTAATATATTTAAGGCTAAAATTAACATTAAAAATTAATTACACCAATTTAACTAAAATTGAAAAACAGGGGCTGATAGGGGCGTTATATGTTTTTTGGTGGCCCATGCAGGTCAACGTAAATATTGTTGGGTTACATGACTGTGCCCAACAAGCCTGCATGTAGGAATAGGAATATCTCATCCAGAACTACTACTATCTCTTGACTTCCAATCTTTTCGAAACTTCCTGATTATTCGATTTACTTCATATCTAATCTTTCCTAATATCAACTTATCTTCTTCGTGCCAACAGTATGCATTTAAGAAGCGGACGCACTTCTGCCTTGGCCCTCACATCTGGTAAAGAGGCTACTCCGGAGGGACAAAATCCTCCCATGACTCCAGCGACACCATACCAGCCAGGACAGTCGCAGCCCACTACGACACCGACGACTGAGTACCCAGAGAACACAGCACCCCCAAGCAGCCAGGCTGGACACACTACCATGCCACCGGAAGGGAATGTACCACTGCCTCCACCACCACCATTCCCTCAGCAGTTTCCCCCACAGTCGGGACCTCAGATGCCTCCACCACAGACTGATGGGAGCCCTACCTCTCAGTTTATGTACGCCATGATGCAGGCTCAGTGGCAGCAGACTGAGCTGATGAGACAGACGATGATGGCAGCAATGGCTAGACCTCCACCACCACCTCCAATACTAGCCCCAGCACCGGCTCTGTATCCTTATGAAGGCTCTATCAAGAATTTCACAGATGTAACCCCAAGGCCTTTAGAGGAACAAAGAAGCCATTAGAGGTGTCACAGTGGCTTATTAGTACCGAAAAGCTACTGAAGGCATCCCAGTTGCCAGCTCGAGATTGGATGACAGCAGTGGACCTACTGTTAGAAGACAATGCTCACCACTGGTGGAAGGCGAAAGAGAGACGATTAGGCACTGGGATCACCTGGAAGCAGTTCTATGATGCATTTTATGAGAGATTCCCCTATTCATGTTCGAGATGGTCTCTACGACCAGTTCCTTCATCTGAAGCAAGGGAATATGACAGTTGATGAGTATGACTCAGAGTTCAATCGCCTGAGTCAATTGTTGCGGGATTGATTCTGACAGAGTTAGAGAAGGCAAGAAGATTTCACCAGGGGCTTGCACCAGAGCTCAAGTCTTATACGACTACCCAGTCTCGAGTCTCCCATTCAGCTGTCTTGGAAGAAGCTCGTGCTCAGGAGATTCTTCGCAAGGAGCAGCAGCAGACATCGAGACGACATACCCCAGCAGTTACACCATCCCGAGCCACCCAGAGTGGACCTATTAGGAGGGCCACAGGACAGTTCCAGCAGAGGCCCTCACCTTATGAGAAGCCCGTTTGCCATTACTGCAGAAAATAAGGACATCTCCAGAATGACTGCAGGACTCGCCTTGGATTATGCTTGAGATGTGATCCAATCAGCACATGCTCAAGGACTGTCCGGAGCAACAGGCGATAGTACAAGCTCGGCAGAACCCGAGGCCCACAACCTCAGCTCTTCCAGCACCACGGCCGTAGCAGGAGCACCTCGTCCACCATTGCCACCCCAAGGCGTACCGTACAACAAGGCCAGAGCTCAGGGCCCAGGACAGAATTATGGAAGGTATTCTCACTTGCTGTTGAGGATATAGAGACAGAGGCAGAAGTCATAGCAGGTATGGTTTTAGTTGTATCTTTTCCTGCTATTACCTTATTTGATACTAGAGCCACACATTCATTTATAGCTACTAGTTTTGCCACTAGACACAGCATTCCCATCACACCCTTAGCTAAAAATGTTAAAATCCTCACTGGAGGAGGAGTTGTACCTGTTAGTGGTGTTTGTAGACTTTGTCCTGTAGTGATAAGTAGCAGAGAGATGATGGAACGACTTCTTGTATTTCCTATGCCGACATTTGATGTGGTACTTGGAATGGACTGGTTGAGCCAGCATTTCGCTCTCATAGACTGCCATAGGAGCAGTATTATCTTTAGACCACCGAATGCGGCAGAGTTTGAGTTCACCAAAGAAGACGGAGAGAGTTGTGATACACCCACATCGGAGACTTATATAATGATGCATGACACCCCTCAGCACCCTATTATCACCGAGTTCGAGGATGTATTCCCCGAGGTATTGCCAGGACTACCACCTGACTGAGATATTGAGTTTTCTATTGAGCTTATTCCCGGAGCCGAGCCTATTTCATCTCGAGTATATCGTCTGGCACCCAAGGAGTTGGTAGAGATGAAGATGCAGATTGATGACTTATTAGAGAAGGGTTTATTCGTGCCAGTGCGTCACCATGGGGAGTACCCGCTCTTTTTGTGCCTAAGAAAGACGGGACAATACGCATGTGCATCGACTACAGAGCATTCAATGTAGTGACGGTGAAGAACAAGTATCCCTTGTCGCGTATAGACGATCTATTCGATCAACTGAGTGGAGCAAAAGTATTCTCCAAGATTGACTTACGATCAGGCTATCACCAATTGAAGGTTCGGAAGGAAGACATTGCAAAGACGGCCTTTCAATCGAGGTATGGACACTACGAGTTCTTGGTCATGCCTTTTGGTTTGACCAATGCTCTCGCAGTTTTCATGAATTTAATGAACAAGATCTTTCACCAGTACTTGGACAAATTTGTAGTAGTCTTTATAGATGATATCTTGATTTACTCCAAGAGTCAAGAGGAGCATGAGCAGCACCTATGGATAGTTTTGGAACGTTGAGGACTGAGCGACTTTTCGCGAAGCTTAGCAAGTGTGATTTTTTCTCAAGAAGGTATCATTTCTTGGTCATATTGTTACGGGTGATGGTATATCTATGGACCCAGAAAAGATCACAGCAGTCAAATCATGGCCTGCTCCCACATCAGCTTCTGAGGTGAGAAGTTTCCTCGGACTTGCGGGTTACTACCGACGGTTCGTAGAAGATTTCTCTCGAATAGCGGGGCCTATGACTCGATTAACTTGCAAGGATCAGGAGTTTGTATGGACAGACGAGTGTCAAGCCGCTTTTGACGAGTTGAAGAAGCGATTTACCACAGCACCGATCTTGATACTACCATACCGATCTTGACACTACCATCGGGCCCAGGAGGATTTGTGATCTACAACGACGCATCCGGGAAGGGATTAGGATGTGTATTGATGCAGCACGGTCGGGTAGTAGCATATACATCGCGACAGTTGAGAGTGTAGGAGAATAATTATCCGACCCACGATCTAGAGCTCGCAGTGGTTATCTTTGCTTTGAAGCTATGGAGACACTACTTGTACGGTGAGAAGGTTGATATCTACACTGATCATAAGAGCCTCAAGTATGTGTTCACACAGAAAGAGTTGAATATGCGACAGCGACGTTGGTTGGAGTTGATGAAGGATTATGAGATCGAGCTTCATTATCATCCGGGCAAGGCTAATGTCGTGGCAGACGTATTAAGCCGTAAGCCCATGGCATACTTTTTGACAACGCAGAAGGAGTTGATTAGAGACTTGGAGCAGCTTGGTATTGAGGTAGTATTGCCTGGAGCAGACGGCGTATTAGCCAACCTCCAAGTGCAATCATCATTGTTAGAGCACATCAAGGCCGCATTGTCCAATGATGCCAGATTTCGACGGCTAAGAGAGAGGACTGAAATAGAAGAGCAGACAGGATTGAAGATCCATCCCGATGGGATATTATGATATGGTGATCGCATTTATGTACCCAATAGAGAGTTACGACAAGAGCTGATGGCAGAGGCTCACAGTTCGGCATATTCTATTCATCCCGGAGGAACCAAGATGTATCATGACTTACGACAGTTTTATTGGTGGCATGGAATGAAGCGGGAGATAGCTCGTTTCATTGCCAAGTGCTTGGTATGCCAACATGTAAAGGCAGAGCACCAGAGGACGGTCGGATTATTACAGCCGCTACCCATTCTCGAGTGGAAGTGGGAGCACATTACTATGGATTTCGTCACGGGTTTTCCTCGGAGTCCTAGGGGACGTGACGCAGTGTGGGTAATTGTGGATAGACTTACAAAGTTAGCCTATTTCTTACCTTTTAGAGTGGCCAGTCGACAGAGGTATTGGCAGAGATGTATATGGAGCAGATTGTGAGATTACACGGTGTGCCTGTTAGTATTGTGTCAGACCGTGACTCGAGATTTACCTTACATTTTTGGAGGAGTATGCAAGAGAGTTTGGGCACCCGATTGAAGTTTAGCACGACATACCATCCTCGGACAGACGGTCAGTCGGAGCGTACCATTCAGACGCTAGAGGATATGTTGAGAGCGTGCATGCTTGACTTTGGCGATTCATGGGAGGTCCATCTTCATCTTGTTGAGTTTTTCTACAATAATAGCTATCAAGCGAGCATTCAAATGGCTCCGTTTGAGGCATTGTATGGTAGGAAGTGTCAGTCTCCTATTTGTTGGAACGACATTGGAGAGCGACAGCTATTGGGTCCCAAGTTGGTCTTGAGCACAGTGGAGACAGTGAAGAAAATACAGGCCCACCTGCGAGCAATGCAGGATCGTCAGAAGCAGTGGGCAGATAATCGTCGTCGATCCTTGGAGTTCAAAGAGGGCGACCATGTGTTCTTGAAGATATCCCCCACCAGAGGCACGATTCGATTCGGAGGACGTGGCAAATTGAGTCCAAGGTACATCGGGCCTTTCGATGTCTTGGAACGTGTTGGAGAGGTTGCCTACAGATTGGCCTTGCCACCGTCGCTAGAGGGAGTGCATGATGTATTCCATATATCTCAGTTGAGGAGGTACGTGGCGGACAGTAATCATGTGCTTGATCACTCCAAGATCACAGTTGGACCGAGTTTGTCGTACGAAGAGCAACCAGTTGGTATCCTCGATCGCCGAGTGAAGGTGTTACGGAATCAATCTATTCCATTGGTTCGCGTGGCATGGAAGCATCATTCGCCAGGGGAGTCAACTTGGGAGCGCGAGGACGACATCCGAAATCGCTACCTGCAGTTGTTCGAAGATGAAGGTATGTCTTGCATTTCCAGCTCTTAAGTAACTATTAATTTCCTTGCATTGCATTTAATCCTCCGACCTTAGTTTAATTTCAAGGACGAAATTTTCCTTAAGCTGGGTAGGATGTAAAACCCCAATAATTTATAACTATTTTAGTGCTTTAAGAATTATTTTTCTATATTATTTGGTATTAATGTGGTAATTGGTATATATACGTAATTATAGAGATATATATTATATGTATGATGGTGTGCTTGAAATATTTTTAAATTGTTAATAAATATAGTCTACAATTATTACAAATATTTTGTTACTTAAATTAAGTATTATAGAAACTTTTCTTGTGAGTATATATATATATATATATATATATATATATATATATATATATAGTTGTTTTAAAAAAAAAGAATTCTTAGTGCTGGCCGAACCCCCACCAACAGCAGCTAGCTGCGGGGGGGGGGGCGACCCCCTAATATACAAAGTCTCCATGCTTCCTAATACCACCATGGTCCCACAGCAGCTGCAGCTGTATGGGTTAGTAACCCGAGCCCTACACTTAGCCTAGCAAACCTGAGCCCCCTTGTATTCCTACTTCAAGTAGGTATCAGCGGCAGCAACAATATATATAGCTGTTCGAAGACTAAAACCCTAACCCCCTCTCGTAAATCCAATACCCCTCGACCCCAGGGCTGCCAACCTCCCCACGCACACCCCAGTTGCCAGAGAACTGCCACCGTTGACCGGAGACATCGCCGGAGCCCGCGTTCGCGTGGAACAGAGGAAGCTCTGTTTTGATCAACCGCAAGGTACTCAACTTCGACCCCACCTTTCTTCCTCTACGTTTGATGAAAAAGCGATCTGTAAATTTGTATAGGTAGCCCAGTTGACCCCCTACAAGTCCCTTCAATTACATTTCCTCTAATGGCTTACTACAATTTTTGAAAGTCCCGAAAGTTCAAAAATTAACACTGTTTAGGTGCAGAATTTTCCCTTTAACCAAGCCCTGTTTGACACGAAATTTTCGACAAATGATCGCAAGTTTTGGAAAACTAATTGAACAAACCTCTAGACAACCTATACACCTTTTAGACGCTGTTTGTAGAGTTTAAATTCGTCTATTAGACATCAAGAAATACAGATTTAAAAATCAAGAAAAACTTGCAATTCTGTTTTGAAAACTTAGTGAATTTTCTCCGATACGACGTGCGTCCGACAAACCGGGCGACGTGGTCGTACACTATATGCATCGAAAGGCATGTATGGACGTTGCGGATGTGTGGGAACTGACGAAACTCAGTTTCGTTGCGTGTGCACGACGAAATCAACGCGTATTCGTCGAGATACCCCCGTATCGATGTTTTGTAAACTTGCCCATAACTTCGTGTACCGTCGTCGAATCGAGACAAAACTTACGCCAACAGGTCCGAATCGATATTCTGGTCCTGTGTGCCAAGTTTGGTTTGATTCTGAGAAGGTCGAATCGGAACTCATTTTTGGCGGGCGCGTGCGACCCACTCAAACGGGTGAATTTGTACACGGCTCATCGGAATCCAAAATTGGACATACCATTGAGTTCTTCTCCTCAAACTGAAATCGTAGATATATCGTTTGACGACTTTAGAGACAATAGACTTTGGTACGCATTTCGGTGCAAAGCGGGTCCAACGACGGACATCGTTTTGACCCGAAATTACAATTTTTGCCCCTGTTCCAGAATTTGACTTTTGGACAGGCATTTCCTAGGTATATCTTTTACATCGAGTGTATTTTTGATGTTTGTTTCAGCGTCCGGAGTTGTTTGGAGACTGTGACGTTTCTTGGCTGATATTGTGATTTCTTGGGCTTGCCACTTTGCACCATCAGGCAAGAAACCTTGCCACCTTACTCTGTGATTATTATACTTCTTATTTTCAGTTGTTATTATCAGCATTTTGTTTCTTGATATTTAAACTGTGCGTCCAATTCACACTTGGGTGCCAGCGACTCTATCGGTCGTTTACCACGCCTTATTTATTTCTCCTACATTGACTTAGTCTAGTGACCACCCTTTGATGTTGAGGTATTGGTATATCTCATACGGCCTTGAAACTTGTTGTATCACGTGATGTGAGTCACATATAGGACACGTACTCACGTAGTCGGCTGGCCACCGATACGTATGAAGCGTACTACGGATAGGAGTAACTGCCAATAGTATTGCATGTTAGAAGACTTGGCGGTTACTAGAGGTTCATATCAGTCATGGAGATGATGATATTAGGCATTGGGTGGGGAGAACAATACCTGACATATGGACTTCTTTGTACTTCCCTGATTACCTGTGCGCTCCTCCGGAGACGCAGGCTCCTGGCGCCCTCTGACGTTTCCCAGAGCGTTAGGGACGTAGCCCCTTGCACATGGTGCCCTCTGACGCTTCCAGAGCGTTATGGACGTAGGCCCCTGGTGTCCTTTATGGGAACTATGCCGATCCCATTTACAGTCAGGGCTCATGCGTCGAAGGATTGTATCTCAACTGCATATTCACAGTAGAATGGTCAGGAACCCGATTGCATGCATATCTTTTTCCTTATTATATTATCAAAGTTTATATGACATGGTGTTTTCTTGTATCTTGCTATGTCCCCTGAGGACCTGGTTATCTCTCCAGATTTAGACGATTTTCCACAGGAGTACGGAGCGGCGTTGGAGCTATCCTACATCGATGAAGAGGCAATCTTTACTGATGTCTAGTCTATTCTTTAGGACATATTTTTGTATCTCATTTCTTTCTATTTGCGGAGGTCGGACTCCGATCTTGTGAGACTATTTTTTATAGCTGTTGGGAGTGAGTATGTTCACCCGGCTATCTTTGATACTTTTACTTATTTATTTGGACTATATTTTTTTCTGTGATGAGCTGTGATGAGATTAGATTATATATTACTGGCCTGTGGTTATTTTGTTTACAGCTTATGTGCATATTTGAGGATTCCATAATTGGAGTATTCTTCGTATATGTGCAGCTGGCATGTTCACGTACCTGGTCCTACGTATTTTGGGACTGAGGCGTTACAAAATCATCTATGAAACAAATTATGCACTCATAACACCGATTATATATCTATGAATGGTCAACTAAGTATCGACTCGTTGCTTTCTTACACGTGAATGGTTCTGCACTTACCATATATATTCAAACAATATTGTTCAAGAGTCAAAAGAAAAAATATATAAAGAGCTATGAGTACCTAGTTAGGGTACTTACTAAATGAGTACTTACTAAAGAACTATGAGTACCTATATAACATAACACCATATAATAAGCTATTGGAACTATGAGTACCTATGTAACATCACACTATAGAAGAAGCAAATCTAATACTTCAATCTAAGACTAGTGAGGTTTACGTGTATCTCATTTGCATATGCTTTTAGTTACACTTACAAAAGCTTGGCTTTACAATATGCAAATCAAAAGCAAGCATATTTTAACTAGGGTTGTGTTTGTCATTACTCTTTTGCTTCCTGTGTCCCATGACTGCAATATGGATTATTATGTGTCTAGGCACATTCTAGTAGATCAAATTGATTTATGTTACACCGATTAGTCAATTTATATGAAATGAAAACCGTATATTGTCAACTCTTCTTCCAAGCATTAGATCCATATAGTTCCAAAACTGGTCCAAACCGGATCACATAATTATCATCATATAAAACCCTGACCAAGGAACATTAAATTTAGCTAGACAATAACTCCCAATATTTTTTTATTTGTTGTTGCCTTCCTGATGAGAAATAATGTTACTTGGAAATTAGTTTCTTAATTTACATATGATTATGATTCTGCCATTCACATGACCAGAAGGAACCGATCAAAATTGTAATTAATTTGTATCAAAAACTAGTCGAACCTTAACCGAACTTATCCACTTCCAAACTAAATCAAGAAAAGATGGACAAAAATTATCTGTCCCATAAATTAAAGCCATTAAAAGAAGTGTTCTATAACTCTGATACATACACAAATCCAAATACCATTGAAAAAATAAACTGATTCTAATAGAGAAAATAGGATTTACCAAGAAGAGGCGTCACATTCCGATTTCATAGAATCGATAGTCATCCTTCGGGCTTGATGTCGTGCGAGCCTAAGTTGCACTCACACAAGGCAGGGTCATAAAGTTATCAGAAATACAATAACAAATAGAGTATGCATAGAAATCGAACACTTGCTTAGAATGAAACTTTACTTTATTAAATAATGAACATCAACTACAAGACTTGATTACATAGGTTACGGACTGACTCAAAATGAATGCTGATGAGATAGTCGTTTCATGTATTATATCCTCTATTTACAACTAAAATATTAAAAACACCCGAAATTGGGAAGAACCGAGTCATTTCCCGTTGGACTAATACAGGGTCTTTAAAATGGTTGATCAAACCTTCGACACACGGGCAAGTCTTCCAAAAGTGCACGAGCGTTGCCTTTAGCTATATGGCACACCCTCACTGGTTTTCAACACCTGTGGAGAGCGAGAGTTGATACATTATCGTGTACTAGTGTATGACTAATTAAAATCCTACACTTTCATTTGTTCAATAAGTTATGTGAAACATGCAATATAATTGGTAATCATTCTAATCATCCTAGTAAATTTTTATGTGAACATTATATTAAAGGCATAACATATGAAAACTACGTTAGGTCTTACCCATGGCGTAGTTTCCGTCTATGCATAAAACTTACCATGTTCTTCTAATTTCATTCAGATATCAATACCTAAAATAGTGTATATGTGAAGGTCACTGGTGACACACCATCCTGGACTATAGTTTGGTTTAGACGGCGACACTTTCAGCGCGAATAATGAGCCCCGCTAAAGTTTTCGAATAACCCATGCTAGCATCCAGCCGAACTATCTTGTTTCCTCCAAGGTCGAATCACTCCCGTGGCCCTAGGTTGCCGTTCGAAGAAACTAAACCTTGTGCACAAGTTGTCCATGATTGTGCGAGACTAAACTAGTTACTCAAGCATGGTCTACAATTTTACAAGAAATTTAACAAATTTTAGTGTGTTCTACCTTATCGTTGCAACATTTATTTTTTGCTTAATACAATTCTATGACAGGCATAACATAAGTAAGCATATAGCAGTTCATAAGATAGAAATTCTATGGTAGATATACATAAGTAAACATGCAACAGTTCTATGATTTTTTTCTATGGAATTAAGCATTTCAACTTTGTGTGTACTGTAAAAGCATAAAAATATGCTCCTAATAGATAATGAGCCCATAAACAATTAGTGGCGTACTTTCTCAAAGTTTCAATACTTTCTCAAAGTTTCATATTGAAGATTGGCGCATCCACTTGAGTCTTCAAACAGAGGCATATGCCAATGTGTTATTACTCAACAAGAACAAGCGCACATTGTCACGTCTCAGTCCCAAAATATATACGTAGGACTAGGAATACGTAAATATGACAGCTACGTATCAAGTGGACTCCAGTCCAGCTCAAACATGTATAAGTTGCATAGTAACGATCGATCAACTATCTATATAACTCAATAACATTTCTATGTCTCAGTCCATAGTAATATAGGATACAAGAATGGGCAATGTATATCATGGTATGCACCCCATGCTATACTTGTTCGAATAGACTCAAAAGAAATAACATGAGTCTATAATACTAGGCTAACAAGCAGAATATATCATGATATAAAAAATAAAGCACGAAAGAAATGATAAAAATAAAATCGTGATCTATACCTGAATCCTACAAAAGTACACCCACAACTCTAAGCATGAAGCGAGCAACTACCTGGAGAGATCACCAGGTCCTCAGAGATATGTAACAAGATACACATAACATGCCAATAATAACTGAAAATGTAAACACAACATATTGGGTCTTCTAACTGTCTATGGAGAATGCACTTTGAGGACAACATTCTACGCAGGGGCTTTAAGATTGAATAGTAAATGCACGACACATTAGCCTTTTGACCGAGTCACTAGTGGCATCTAGTGGAAAAGTAATAAATGTATAGCATACTAGCATTTTGGCCGAGTCACTAATGACATCTAGAGGAAAAGTAAAGGTAGTAGTAAATAGCGCACATATAAGTCACTATTGGCCTATAAGTGTGTGTAAAAAAGTAAATAGTAGCCTCTATGCTAATAGATGTCCCCTCCCTCCTTATGATACAATATATGCGTCGTCTCCACAACACAAAAAATAAGTCGTCTCCATGACACATCTTATCCCTAATAACTGCCAAGTCTTCTTACATGCATATCTAATGGCAGTTATTATCTATCATATAGCATGTACACACCAATAATCAGTCAATGTGCAAGTTCAAATCTATATACAAATCATGACCCATAGCACACATGTGTCAAGGCCAATGAATGTTACAAAAATAGAGGACAATCCCTTAACTATAGGTCAATATACAAAAGTAAAGAAAATATGACTGACACAGTCATTTGCACCCAAACGTTACTCGGACGTGAGTTCTAATAGATTTTAAAATAAGTCAAAAAATAATATAACACAAATGCAACATGCTAAAATAAATTTACACAAATAGTAATTATAGCAAGATATACTTACTTGGAGGTTGTGTGGTGATCCAACAAGGTCTAGAAGGCAAACATGACAAAGCAATAGAAGCAGAAACTATGGGGCCATCACGAACGTCTTCGTATACTAAAACATACATCACCAACATTTTCGAAATAAGAGAAATAGTTAAGATAGATTACCAATAAGTCCAATTCTGGACACAGGAGCAAAATGGTAATTGCTGGTCAAAATAGTATCCGACGTTGGACTCGCTTTGCACTGAAAAGCATGCCAAATCTATGTGTCTCTAAAGTCAACAAATGATGTCTACAAGTCTAGTTGGATAATACAAATCCTACGATATATCCAGTTTTAGATTTTGATAAGCCATGCACAAAATTGTCCGTTGAATCAGATTATAAGGCCCACGAAACGATAATTCAATCAACTGTCTCAGAATCGGACCAAACTTGGCTCATAAGACCATAAAAATAATACAAGTCCAATGGCACAAGTTTTATTGTAATGTGACTAGTGAGCACGAAATAATTGAGAATTCTAGAAAATTACGGACACGATGAATTTTGGCAGATACGTATGGAATTCATCGCGCACAAGCAACCAATTCGAATTTCGTCAAATCCCACATGTTCGTGAAGTACATACGCACCTTTCGATGCAACTGGTTCACCATGAAGTCGTTCGATTTGTCGGGACATACCACGTATCAAAGTTTTTTGGCATTTTTTATTTTTTTTACGATTTTTAAACTAATTTTTCGACAAAAATTTATAAGGAGAAAAATATGAATAATAGGTCATTGTGAAGTCGCTTATGTTGGCTACAATCATATTCAAATAGATTTTGAAAATAGTCGATATGATGTTCATAATTTATGCATTGTTGCTACTGTTACAGTACTACTAACCGCGACTGTTGTTACTTGGCCGGCCGGCCAACGTCGGGTGTCGGCGATGCACGATCGGGACAGATCAAGGTATAATAAATATACGTATTTTGGCAGAGATAGCACTATTGGCGTACTCTGATAGAGATAACATGTAACGCCCCAGTCCCAAATACTTGGGACTAGATACGTATCATGCCAGCTGTATACATACGAGTAATATACGTCTCGTATGTATACATAAGCTGTAAAATGTAGAAAGCCAAGACACTAAATTTCATCCACAAAGTTAAATATTAATATAAAAGCAACTTTGAATTTGTCATGTATACAATCGTTGGGCGGAGACAAATCCACTACTAACTAATTTAATAGGAAAGAAATATACAAAGAAAGTGATTGGTCGAGCGAAGCAATGACGAGTCCAAAAGCAATCATCACGAAGGAAGGAATGACCCTAGCTAAAGCACCTGCAAGAAACCACAAAACGCACACCTGGAGAAATCACCAGGTCCTCAGAGGGACGTAACAAGACACATAATATCATGCCAATAAACTGAATAATAAAAGCTCAACAGAAAAGTATGCATGAGTAAAGGTTCCTAACCATTCTATGTGGAATGCACTTTAGAGGACAACGTCCTACGCAGGGGCTGTAACGGATTCACGCAAGCAAGTAATAAAGAGTGGCCATCAAGTAGCGCTCATCCGAGACGCTATCGGCCTGGGCAGAAGGTAGTGCTCATGAGAGTCACCCTCGGCCCAAAATGTGTGTAAAAATAAATGTAGCCCCTACGCTAATAACTGTCCCCTCCCCTCCAATGATACTATACATGTGTCGACTCCACGACACTGTTTAATCCTTAATAACTGCCAAGTCTTTTATACAATCTATTGGCAGTTTTATCCTAACGCACGGCCTGTACGCACTAATGATCAGTCAGCACGCAAGTCCGCATCTATATGCGACTCACAACTCACACACAATTCGTGGCACATCGTGACAGTTTATGAGATGCACTAAACATACGGTGGTCCCTTAACTCTAAGCCAATTACATAAAGTATAATAATTTGCAACTAAATACAGTTTTGAAAGAACAACATAAAGAAAAAGCATGCATGATATTGAGCAAAAAATTAAACAGTAAAGGTAAGGTGTCTTGCCTGGTGTTACATCTGGTGTGGTGCAATGATCTAACAAGTCCGGTTCTGTCCAATGGCCGAGGTCGATATACGTGGGTCTAGTATTTCATGAGAAGAGAAACGCGGGATCAGTCGTGATCAATGGCAAAAAACGAGAAGAAATTGTGAAGAACATACTCCTACTATTTTTAGAAAAGTATTTCTAATACTTAAGACTAGATTTTTGTTAGTAAAATAATTTTGGTAAAAACGTTTTTAGGCAAAATTCTCTGTTTGTAAAAATAGATTAATCATATCTTTATTTACTTGATAATAAAAATATACTAGAATACTTTTCTACATTTCTGGAATATTTTACTATATATATTTTAGTCAACAAAAATTTGTATAAGAAATTGAAAACTAAAAGAAACCATGTTTATACATATTGATAAATATTTATACATATTTATTTCTAACCTTTTAAATAAGGAAAATGATATTTTTAATAATAATAATAATAATAATAATACTAATAATGATAATACTAATACTAATAATAATAATTATAAGGATAATAACAGCATTAATAATAATACTAATAATAAATAATAATAATAATAATAATAATAATAATAATAATAATAATAATAATAATAATAATAATACTGATGACACTTAATCCCTAATAAGCCATATGGCCATCCCCGCCAATCTGTTAAAAATAAGGGAGGGAGAGAGAGAAGAAAAGGGGTTTGTGGTTACCGAGGCGGCTCCGACTTCGTGGCCGGCGGAGGCTGGAGCGCGCAGGCGGCGCGGGCAGATCCGCAGCGGAGAGGCGCTGGTGGTGGCACGCTCAACAGCGGCGGACGGCGCTCGTGGGTTGGGGCGGAGCGGCGCCGGCGTTGGGGAACTCGGTCGGACCTGCGGCGGAGGAAGGCGTTCGGAGGAAGCTCGGCGGCAGCGGAGTGGTGTTGCGCGCGGCGGATGCTCGCCAGGCTTTTGGGGCACGCCGAGCGGAATGAGAGGAGAGAGGAGGCGTGGGGTCGGCCCTCGCCGGAGGGTCGGCTGAGGCGCTCACGGCGGATGAGAGGGCGCGGAGAAGTGGAGTCCCGCAGAGGAGGTCGAGCGGGGTGGCATGTGCAGGCGGCCGCTGGCCGATCCAGGCGGCGACGGCTGCACCGCATGGGAGGCGGATCGGCGCAAGCTTTCGAGTGCGGTAGAGGGATCTTGGTGGCTCGTCGTGCGTTTTGGAGAGGCGGTCCATGCCTGGGGTCGGCGCTCGCCGATCTGTCAGGTTAGGCTCTTCCCTTTCTCTCATCTGGTGGTGGTCGGGTTGGTGGACCAGGTTCGGGTGGTTGGCGATGTGGGTCGGGCACTGGATGTGCCGTGACGGTGGTGGTCGGGTTGGTAGTTTATGGCGGTGGAGATCGGGAGGAGAGCGGGGGTGGTTGCGACAATGACGATGGTGGTGGTGGGTATTGTGGTGTGGAGATGGTCGAAAACAGGCTAGGGTCGGCGACTGAGACGGCACGACAGAGCTCAGGATTAGGTTTAGGCTTGCTGCCGTCGTGTTGGGGAATGTCCGACACGACCTGGATGGGTGTCCGTTACATATAGTGGATGTAGGGAGGCACAGACACGATGCACCAATTTTGTGGAAATTTGGTTGTGGAGAGAATTATGGAGGAGTACCTGCCTATTTGTAGGATGTGGGAATTCCCATTAGGATAGGGATTAGAATTGTTTAAATCCCTCCATTAGATAATAATATTAAAATCAAATTCATTTAAACTTGTTTAAAATCATTTTTAAATTTAAAGCTATAAGTCAATAAAATCTTTTCCAATTTAAGTCATCGCAATTTTATTAAATATGAAATCGAACATTATTTAAAATATCTTTTTCAAAATAATAAAATAATGATAATAAATAAATTTCGAAAATTACAATAAATATTTAAATATTTGAAATACTTTATTTTGTAATAGAAAAATTAGGTTTTTGAAAACTAAAATATACACGAAACTAAATTTCGTGTACCTTGCAAATAGAATATTTACATAAATCATGTTTTTCTAAATTACCAATAAAATAATTAATAGCCCTTTTATAATAAAATAAATTTTGGCAATCGCAACACGACAAATAAATGCTTATTTTCTATACAAAGGAATCTTTTTAAAAATAATTGTATATGAAATATATATCGTCTCGCAATTTTGCATGCTACGTACAAATACGAAAATTGCGAACTCGTACGCGACGTACAATTTAGAAAATAAAAGTTGATTCCAAATTAATTTAGAAAAAAATCATAGTAGAAATTTAGGGGTTTTACATAACACATAGGCGTACTCTGATGGATATAGCATGTAGGAGTACTCTGATAGAGATAGAACGTAGGCGTACTCTGATAGAGATATCATATTCGTATACTCTGATAGAGGTTGGCCAAACTGTCCTCTAAATGACAACCTGTGTCTTCGTGTCCAAAATCCTCTGCATTAATGACCTTAATTTGTTCGACTGTTGCGTCACTCAGCTGTCAGTTCATTGCATTAAATGAAGAAGAGAAGTGCGCTTTTTCTTGTTGAGTAATAACACGATGGCATACGCCTCTTTTTAAGTCTCAAGCGGATACGCCAATCTTCAATCTAAAACTTTGAGAAAGTACATACATATTGTTTAGGCTCATTATCTATTAGGCATGTTTTTTTATGCGTCTATAAGACCCACTTCAAAGTTTTCAAATTTCCAAATATAAGGTCAAAATACTTTAAATTAGAAGCATAAAAGATGGTTGTGATGCCCATATTTGAACCAGAATATCAACAAATTTCTGTAGTTACTTAATCGTTTCCATTTCTTCCGTTGGAATCTGAACAAATTCTAGTTTTTCTGAAAATCTTTACTCCTGAATAACTGCATTAAAGCTAGGTCAAAGCTATTAATGGAATTTTCGCAACTGAATGCTATTTTCTCCACTATAAATAGGGATAAAGATTGGCATGATTCCTTTATCGCATCCTCTCACTATATATCTATACTTCTCGACTTCGACAAACTCAGGCAAGCTTGTAGAGGAGTTAGATGTCATCATACCAAAGGCGCTACTCTTTGGACGTGTTAGAAGCAGAGACAAACATCGATCTTTCGATCACGCCCCACTCCCAAATATATAGGATTTCGGCATAACCTGGCCAGCTGATACAACCTAGAGTGAGTTGCCCAATTGAATGGACTCACTTAGGTGTACTACGCTGTAAAGTAACTAACCAACATAGGCAAACATCTAATCTTATCCACAGAAGTAATAAAGAAAAGTACTGAAATAAATGCAGAGTAGTCTGAATATCCAAATACAACTGAATAGAAATACAAGTCTGGTGGAAACAATCCCACAGTACATCAAAATAAAAATACAGGAAATGGAAGATAACTAGCCGAGAGCAACAACTAACTAGATAATGAAGCTCTCAACCAAAGTAGCAGCATACCTTGAATTAAGGAAACTCCTCAAGGAACACCTCGAAGTCCTCTGCAACGTATACTGCCTCAGCTCCGGAATCGTATATCGTCGAGTATAGATGCTCGTTGGGATCTGGAAAGGAACCAGGTACTCAGGGGACATAGCAAGATACAAATATAAACATGCTAAAAAGTGAATACTGATATAACATATAGGGGTGTGCTAACCAGACTAAGTAGATGCATATGGAAACAACTTTGGAACATATGGGTGGGCAGATAAGGGATTGGCATCGAGTCACAGGCCGATGTCGGATCTGTTAGGATTATATACTAAAAGCATCACTTTTGTAGTAACCTTATTTTCTTAAATTTTGAATGAGAATCATATGGGCAAATGTTTGCATATTGTATTTGTTGCAAGTGTTAAAGCAAATGTCTGATATTCTATATTATAGATAATATGGTGTGTGGTGTCACACAGAAGATCATATTATCAGTTTCCTATGGAGTATATAAATAGTTCATAACCTAGATGGACTTGGACAATCTATTGGAAAGGTTGTAGTGTAATCTGGTATTAGTCTATCTTGACTATAGATTTACACTAGTACACTTTGTGTGTATTGAACAGGACCACTTGAGGTTGTTCTCTTTGTACTGACTACATAAGAGAACAAACACCTCTGTTATTATGGATGCTTGTGCTCTTCATCTGGATATAATAACGGACATGTATATGCAGTGTGCATTACTTTGACTCATAAAAGAGTGAGATTCATTATGGATCAACAACCTCTATGAATTGGGTAATAACATTGTATGTATAATGGGCTGTTGATTATAAATGGAATCCATGTCCGGATACATCGGGTTGATGATGTCCCCTTAAGGAGCTCATAAGGATTGTCATGTAAACCCCGCAGGTGGTTTATATCCGACATGACAAATAAAGTTGAGCAGTACTACTTAAGGATAAAAGATGTCGAATCAATATAGTTGTCAGTAACTTAATTTGATCGACGGACATACGATATCTTAACATGGGGAGTCAAACGAGCAAATAATAAAAGGAGCCCACAAACATAATTTGGGATTAGGGAGGTAGTGCAACAATAGCTCATTAGTGGACCGAGCTATTGTTAATGAGCCTGGATTGTGTGTTCGGGCTGAACACGGGATATCCAGATCCGTTAGGAGGCCTAACCCTAATTTCTCCTCATGGTCCCTGCCGTAGCCTATATATATCCTCTATTCTCTGGCCGCCAGATTACTGATCAGAAATCTAAAACTTTTTCTAAATTCGTGATTCACGTAAGGAAAGAAAGAGAGGGCTACCAAGGAGAAGAAAAGGTTGGAAGATCATTGCCCACACGAGTCCAACTCGAGGAAGGAATACGTGCAGAAGATCTTGGGGTCGTCTGCTCGAGATTGCCAGGAATTACTTAGTCTCCTTTCCGCCGCAGGTATAATTCGTGAACCCTAGTTTCCGCCCATGAAGGGTTAGAACTGAAGAACAGATAGCAACTCTAGAGGGGGTGAATAGAGTTTATAGCGATAATAGCCAATTAAAAATTAAACTCTTTCACAAGCAAAAATAATCAGAGTAAATGCAAAAATAAATAAGGAGCAAGAAAGCATATGCAAACACAGCCAATTTTTAACCTGGTTTCCCTCGTGGAGGACTAGTCCAGGCCTAAGAACTCTAGCTCAGGATTAAATCCACTATTTGTGAAATAGTAGTTACACCCCGTGTCTTTTCTTCAGAAGAGCACGTCAACTTCTTACAAAGATCGTAGTGGCGATGCTTGGAATTTTCCAAGCGACTTCTTGAACTCTTGCACAAACTCCTAACTGAAAAATGCTGAGCACTTGAGACTTAGGGAGCTTGTGGCTAGTAGATGAAGAAGGGTATGGCTTGTATTGAGCTTTAGAGAGAAGAGAAGAGAAGATTGGATGATTGAAAATGAGAGAATTCATGGCCTATTTATAGGATACCAGGTAGGCAGAATTCGGCCAGAATTTTGGTTGGAATTTTTAAAAATTTGGCCGTTGGACAACTTGCAACCAGCCAACCCTAAAAATTAGGGTACTGATTTTAAGGGGACAGAGTTCGGCCCGAACTCTGTCTCCAGAGCACAGAATGGGTCATTGGTCCAATGGGCTTATTTGGATGTATGTGGAGCTTTTGGATTTTGGGTAGGGTATAGGTTAAGTCTCAGATGCTCAGCACAACTCAGCTTACATAAGTCTAGACTCAATAAAATTATAAAATACAGACTCAAAAATGACTTGCATTTGCAAAACTGAGCTGTCGTCTGACTTGTGCTGGATGTAGTCTTCATGTGTCGTATTGAATTATCACAAGTATTATTTAGTCAATTCTATCAATATTTCGTTGACTGTGACTTTGTGTCAACAATCTCCCCCATATTGATAATTGACAAAATAATAATTGTATATTCAATATTCATACCTGGACACATTGAAGGACAAAAAGCATAGCTCCCCCGTAATCAGTGCTGAGCTTAAAAAATAGCTCTTCCGTAATCATTGCTTTGAATCCTGTTGGCCTGATAAGAACATTCTCCCAAAAGCACAGATACAGAGACAAAAAATAATATAAAATATACAAATATCTCCCCCTTTTGGCATTTAGCAATTAACGATAAGCAATTAAGAACTGGCAAGCACACCAAAAGATAATAGAAGAAACTGCATAAAAACTGATAAAACTACTAAATGTCTCAAAAGTCACAACTCATAATAAGTCTAATACAATCAAAGTGCTTAAAAGCAACTAAAAATCCAAAGTACAGAAGGAAACATAAGCTATGATCCTCAGTAGCAGTAGCAAATAGCAGTCCATATCCATCATCGAGCTCGTGAAGGCCCAGCGTCGTCTGATGGATCAGTGAAGGAACGACGAGGGTCCACGAAGGCTGCATCTAGATCCAAGTAGCGAATAACCCAAGGGTTATCGATACGATAGCCCTCACGACCGGGGTCCCGCTCTATAGGGATAGGCATGGAAGGATGGCGAGACATGGAGTACCGAATATCGTGCAGCGAGTTGCTGATAGCACTCTTCTGCAGGGTGGTCCGGTAATCCAGCTGAGTCCAACGATCATCTTCTAAGGTGAAGCGATCGCGAAGCATGGTCTGAAGAGACTCGAGAGTGGCAGGAGGAGGAGAAGGATCCTGTCCCAAAGGAGGGGCATCTGGCTCATCATCAGAATGCTCAGATACGACTGGTGAGCCAACAGCTGCCTGAAGCCTCCGTACCTTTGAAAGAAAGGCAGGGGCAGGTAAGAACGGACACTCATCAAGTGGTATGCGAAACACACAAAATACCATAGGAAGATACAAAGCATAAACCAAGGATCTTGGTTTCTTCCTAGAATTAATCATCCAATCCATCATTGTACGTGGAAGATTAAATGGTATATGAAAGTGGAGGTGATATAAGACCGAGATTTCAAAGTAGGTGACTTCATCGGTGGAACCCGCTTTGGGTAGAATGGTGTTAAAGATAATCCGATGAAGTTCATAGAAATAGGGATTGAGATATTTGGCCAAAAGCTTACGAGGACGTGTGTTCGGGGTACACAAGTCGTCCTTGAAGCTTTCAAGTGAAGAACCATCGAGAAATTGAAACGATCGAGCTTCAACAAGCTTTTCCCATGAGTTTGGCTCTTGGAGTTCAAGGTGTTCGGCCAAATCGAAATCATCAAACGAGATGTCAATTCCCGCAACCCGTGAATAAATATGTGTATCATCATGGGTTAGGTTGCAGTAGAACATTTGAATAGCACTACGATAAATGACCGAGTTGGTGGTGACAAGTTCGTCAAGGCAAAGGTCATGAAAAAGTGCATCATATTGAGAGAAAATAGTAAAATTGATAGGGTGACCCGTAAACACCGGACGTGTCCGAAAATTACTAAACCAATCATTAGATGCGTCGAGTGATACAAATATTCGGTCATCAAATGTGTTTAGGTCAAGTGGACGTGGAGGATTGAACAACGGATGGATAGGTGGTTGTTGTTCAACGGGCGGTTCAACGCGAGGAGGAGCATTCAAAGAGGATGCTCCCTCTGTTCGAAGTCTCTTCCCGCGATTGAACAAACGTGGTGCCATGAAACAATAAAGATAATGGAGGAATTTGAAATAAGAAAAGTGTTGAGATATACCTCAAAGAGATGATAAACAATGAAGGAGAATGGTGAAATAGGCCTTCTCCTTGAGTTTGGGGAAGAGATGAGCTCTAGAAAGGAAGAACTAGGGTTAGGGTTTTGAGAAAAAGTGTTTGAAGAAGTGGAAATGGTGGCAATGGAAGAGAAGAGGGAGGAGAACCCGAATATATGTGAAGGGTTCCAATTGGTTGGAACAAATATGGGCCATTGGATCAACATATGATCAGCGGCTGAGACTGCTCCCGGTTCTGGAACAGTCAGGCCGAATTCGGCCCGAACTCTGGTAAGGACAGAGTTCGGCCCGAATTCCGGATTCTGTTGACAGAACAGGAATCAGGCTGAGAAGAAGAAAAAAAATGGTTAAGTGAGAGAGACCAGAGGAAAAGTACATATACAAGAAAAAATCTAAGTTAAAAAAGTCAAGAAAATTGATTTCGAAGCAAAGTGAGGTTTGAAACTCTGCATTTCAGCATGTGATAAATTAAAATGAATCATATAATAAACAAGGAATTATGTCATAATTCAATATTTTGAAGCTGCCATGGGTTAGCTGCAGGGGCCGGATCCCAGCTAGCGGTAGTCTTGAGGACTAGTGCACCGTGTCGCTAAGGCTTTTATGTCTTGTTGAGAATTCCAAGGAGAATTCCAAGGGTTAGCTGCCATGTGAGAATTCCAAGTTCGGTTCAGACGAAGGGTTACAACCCCGGTCCTTGTTTGGTTTACGGGTTGTAACCTGGTTATCTGAATAGTTCCAGGGTTATCTCGTCGTATATCATCCTGGTGTATTTTCTTTATTTCCAGTTCTTACTTTTATTTATATCTTGTGCTGATTGCTGGTTTTAGTTCTTAAGTGAAGCTTCCTTTGTGGCACTTGCTCTTTCTGGGGTCTGACCCAGCTGGTTTTGTGTGGCCAGATTTTGGAGCAGCTCCAGAGGATCTACCGACCTTCCAGCCAGATGGTGGCCACTAGACGGAACCCTGGCAACGAGTGGGTTATTTTTGGCTCTCCCACTCTATTGTAAAAATATTCTTTTGAGGCGTTTAGCCGACGAGCACCTGTTTAGCTCGGTTGTACTTACTTACTGTCTGTCTACGGGCTGTAACATGATTAACAGATCCTAGGGTTGATCATGTATGACTAAACTCTTGCTAGTCCTGACATTTTGTAACGACTAACTTCATGATCAACTGAATATGTAATGTTTGGGACGCCTTACTATTGTATATTTAATGATCATACATCTTGTGACTTTTACTTACTTGCTTGTGATTGAGACACTAGGCTTGTTCATGACCTTAAGAGACTGTTGGCTTGTAGATAAACCCTCATGTATCTAGACAGCCGTGACCGTATAGCGAGATGGATTCCATTTCATATACGTAGCTGGCTATGTCTGCCCCCGCTCTCCAGTATTCTGGTTCTGGGGCGTGACATGGTTTAAGTGGTGGCCCATGCAGGTCTTGTAAATCAAGATATATGAGGGTTTATCGAATAGATGTCTCAATCAGTATTCGTCCTTGATCTCTGCTCGTATCTTCTGAATCCCTGGATTCTTGTCCTGATCATATGCTTGTATCGTTGATCTGTCCTGGTCCTTCCTTATTGTTTTCTATGTCGTCTTCTTCAGCGGCATTGTTCATGGTCCTACCGACCAGCAAGGCGGAGCACCTCCCGCGGACCAGCAGCAACCTGGAGATCAAGCCCAGCATTCCGGAGTAGCCTCCAGAGTCGTGCCTTCTGGCAGAGAGCCACCAGTCCAGCCAGTTCAACCTGTAGAACATGATGATGACACTTTGGTAGGACTCGTCAGGACCTTGATAACTTCCCAAGACCGACGTGGAGATGCCTTGTACCAGGCAGAGACGGATGCTTTGACCCGGGGTGGTCATCAGGGTAACAGCGCAGCCAACAGCTTCAAGCGCTTGAACCCTCCATTCTTCGACGGTAGGGAAGATGCTATCGCAGCAGATGCGTGGCTCCAGGATACAGAGGTGATTCTAGAAGCAGCCAGGACCCCAGAGGACGAGAAGGTGGCCGTTGTGCGCCTATAACTATTGGATCTTGCTCGCAGCTGGTGGGCGGCACAGGCCGTTGGATTAGCAGCACCCATTCTATGGGCAGTATTCAGAGAGAGATTCCAGACCAAGTATTTCGATACTGTAGCTCGGTATGATCTGCAGACGAGGTTTACCAATCTGAAGTAAGGAGGCAGAACGGTCGACGGATATGCGACCGAGTTTTCCAGACTCAGTCGGTTTGCTCCCACTTTGGTGGCAACCGAGTATGATAGAGCCCAGCGGTTCCAGCAGGGACTTCACCTGGAGATCTTGTTGGCAGTTGAGCAGTTTGAGCATCAAACTGAGCAGTTTGAGCATCAAACTTTTGATGCAGTCTTGAGAGCAGCCCGGAGGCATGAGTATACCTCCCAGAGAATTGTGGATAGGGCCGGAGGTCGAAAGAGATCTCACGGCCAGATGAATCTGTCTTCAGCACCAGCCCCGGCAGCTAGGGCCTTGAATGTTAGAGCTCCGAGGTGAGCGGCCTCAGTGACGTCAGTTCAGCATTCCACTCCGACGCACCCTCAGCAGCAGCAGAAGCAGAAGCAGTCTTCCGCAGTGGGATGTTCTCATTGTGGAAAGCCAGGCCATGTGGTGGCAGAATGTCGTAGGGCACAGGGATTGTGTCTGGCTTGTGGAGCACCATACCATAGGGTTGGATCCTGCCTGAATAGGGGTGGTTCATCATCGTCCAACCTTTCTAGCTCTTCGGTGAGAGGACCAGCTCCGGTCCAGCAGCAGCAGTATCCATTGCCGAGGCCCTTGCCGCCTCAGACCCAAGTGTTCCAACAGCAGAACCCCCAGCAGTATGCACAAGTCCAAGCCCAGAGTCAGAGCAGGCAGCGAGGATTTCAGCAGAGGGGACCAACATCCCGAGGGCACGGTCAGGCTATGGTGATGACCATGGAGGAAGGATTGGCACCATGAGAGGTAGTGGCAGGTACTATTCTCGTCAACTCCTTTCCAGCTTCAGCTTTATTTGATTCTGGTGTATCGCATTCATTTATGTCTGCACGATTCGCGACACGGGTAGGATTGGAGCCCGAGTCATTATCAGTAAGGCTTAATATTCTTACTGGTAACGGACTTGTGGGAGTAGATAGAGTGTTTTTCTCGTGTCGGATCGTAGTTAGCGGTAGAGAATTCCCCGTTAGGTTGATAGAGTTCCCGATGGCCGATTATGATGTGGTCCTAGGGATGGATTGGTTGAGGAACCAGTATGCTAGGATAGACTGCCATATTGGTAGGGTTGTTTTTAGTATTCCAGGAGAGCCGGAGTTTTCTTTCTCTCGAGGTGAGGTTGAGCCTTCTCCTCTAGTATTGCGGATGGCAGTAGCAGCAGTTCAGTTGCCCAGGATAGTCGAGGAGTTTCCAGATGTTTTCCCAGAAGAACTTCCAGGTATGCCTCCAGAGCGGGAGATCGAGTTCACTATAGACTTGATTTCCGGGACAGCCCCAGTGTCAGAAAGAGTCTACAGGATGGCGCCGTCAGAGTTGGAAATATTGTACAAGATGATTGAAGAACTCAGAACCAAGGGATTCATTCGTGCTAGTGGATCGCCTTGGGGAGCCCCGATGCTTCTTGTGAAAAAGAAGGATGGTACGTCCAGGTTATGTGTTGATTATCGTACCTTGAACTCAGTGACAATCAAGAACAGATACCCTCTTCCGAGGATAGATGACTTATTTGATCAACTCAAGGGGGCTTCAGTATTCTCGAAGATTGATTTGCGCTCAGGTTATCATCAGATCAGAGTCAGAGAGCAGGACATCCCGAAGACAGCTTTTAGATCGAGATATGGGCATTGGGAGTTCCTTGTTATGCCTTTTGGAGCAACCAATGCACCGACAGTATTCATGGACCTCATGAATCGCATCTTCATGCCTTACTTGGATCAGTTTGTGATTGTGTTCTTGGATGACATTCTGGTCTACAGCAAGAGTGAGGCAGAGCATGAGCAGCATCTTCGTATAGTTCTTCAGATCCTCAGAGAGCACCAGTTATATGCCAAGTTCAGTAAATACGAGTTCTGGCTCGATCGCATTTCGTACTTGGGTCATATCATCACTCGAGGAGGAGTAGAAGTGGATCCCCAGAAGATTGTGGCTATTGAGTCATGGCCAGTGCCCAGCACAGTTGCAGAGGTTCGTAGTTTTCTTGGATTGGCTGGCTATTACCGACGATTTGTTTCAGACTTTGCTCGGATATCAGCACCATTGACCCAGTTGACCCACAAGGATACGCAGTTTGCTTGGACAGCAGAGTGTCAGAGTTCTTTTGAACAGTTAAAGCGAGGCCTGATAACAGCTCCTATTCTCACGCTTCCAGATGGGACCGGAGGATTCTCAGTGTACTGTGAGGCTTCAGGCAGAGGTTTAGGATGTGTTCTGATGCAGCATAGGAAGGTAATAGCTTATGCGTCATGACAACTTCGTGATCATAAGAGAAATTACCCAACCCATGACTTGGAGCTGGCAGCAGTGGTATTTGCACTTAAGTTGTGGAGGCACTACTTGTATGGAGACAGGGTGGAGATTTTCATCGACCACAAGAGCCTGAAGTATGTTTTCATCCAGAAGGATCTTAACATGCGTCAGAGGAGATGGCTGGAGCTACTTGTAGATTATGATGTCAACCTGCAGTATCATCCTGGGAAGGCCAATGTCGTAGCAGATGTGTTGAGCAGGAGAGCTCGAGCTTATTTCCTAACAGTGCAGCCAGAATTGTTAGCCGATCTTCAGAAGATGGGTATAGAAGTTGTTCTCCCTTCCAGTGTGGCCTTGATGGCCAGTAAGCAAGTTCAGTCCACTATAGTCGAGAGGATCCGGATGGCGCAGTCGGCAGATTCCAAGCTTCAGTGACTCAGAGCAGAGTGTGAGGCAGGACGAAGACCAGAGTTATGTATTCATGAGGATGGTACACTTCGATATGGTAAGCGTCTTTGTGTACCCAACGGAGATATCCGACAGGAGATCATGTCAGAAGAGCACAGTTCTCAGTATTCTATCCATCCTGGAAGTACGAAGATGTACCGTGATATCCGTCAACATTTCTGGTGGAATGGCATGAAGCGGGAGATAGCTCAATTTGTCTCTCGGTGTTTGGTTTTCCAACAAGTTAAAGCCGAACATCAGAGACCGGCTGGACTTCTTCAGCCCTTACCGATTCCAGAGTGGAAGTGGGAGCATGTGACCATGGATTTCGTGACTGGATTACCTAGATCCCCAGCTGGTAGAGATGCTATCTGGGTTATAGTTGACAGGCTCACGAAAGTGGCTCACTTTCTTCCATTCAGAGTTGGTCAGTCGACGGCTCAGTTAGCAGAGATGTACCTCAGGCAGATTGTTAGATTGCACGGTGTGCCAGTCAGTATCACCTCGGACCGAGATTCAAGATTTACGTCGTACTTTTGGCGTAGCTTGCAAGAGAGTTTGGGAACTCATCTCCAGTTCAGTTCAGCATATCACCCGCAGACAGATGGCCAGTCGGAGCGCACGATCCAGACTCTTGAAGACATGTTACGGTCTTGCACACTTGACTTCGGTGGTTCATGGGAAGATCACTTGCACCTGGTGGAATTCTCGTACAACAACAGTTTCCAGGCCAGTATCCAGATGGCACCGTTCGAGGCACTGTATGGTAGAAAGTGCAGATCCCCGCTAGCCTGGGATGATATTGGAGAGAGATAAATGCTCGGTCCAGAAATAGTTATCCAGACAGTTGAAGTGGTCAGGCGAGTCAGAGATCATCTTCGAGTTGCCCAAGATCGCCAGCGCCATTGGGCCGATTCTCATCGACGCCCTCTCGAGTTTTCGGTCGGCGATCATGTATTCCTGAGGATTTTGCCTAACCGTGGCGTCATTCGTTTCGGCGTACGGGGCAAGCTTAGTCCTAGGTATATAGGACCGTTTGACATTCTGGAGCGAGTAGGAGATGTATCCTATCGTCTCGCTCTTCCGCCGTCGCTAAGAGAGGTGCATGACGTGTTCCATGTACCCAATTACGACGGCATATCCCGGACCCGAGCCACATCCTGGATCATTCAGAATTGGTTGTTGGTACCAACCTTTCGTATGAGGAGAGACCCGTGTCTATATTGGACCGGAGAGAGAAGATCCTCAAGAACAAGACTATCAAGTTAGTCCGAGTTGCTTGGGGTCATCACTCTTTGGGTGAGTCAACGTGGGAGCGTGAGGATGATATCCGATCGTGATATCCCGACTTGTTTGACTCGTGAGGTATAATGTCTTTCTTATGCCTCCTGTCTTCGATTCCTTGCTTGCATGATTGATTGATTGCCTAGTATAGCTTGCTTGTTATTAGTATAGCTTATCATTGCTCCTCTAGCCTCTTGATTAAATTTCGAGGACGAAATTCTTTTAAGGTGGGTAGAGTTGTAATGCATGTGGCTCGTTTTACGTATTTCTGGAATACGTGTACGTATTTATTCTTGTATTGTATGATTCCTTGTTTTGTTTTCTTCATGGCTTGGCTTGGTTTATCCTTGGCCCGGGTTGGCTTGGTTCGGTTGGGATTATTTTGGTTCATCATGAACCATGGATAAACCCCCTACCTACCACCACCATTTGTATTTATTAGCCCTCTTCATTCTCTCTCTTCATTATTCATCTTCTTCTTTCTCATTTACTCCCTTCACCTACCAAAGAGAGAAGAGAGAGGTCTAGGCAAGTGCACCTTGCCACCACTTGAGAACCACTTTTTATTTGTCTATTAGCTAGATTAGGCCATGGTGATCAACATTAGAACTTGACATTTTATGATTTGGAGTCTCCATTGTTCTAGATCTAAGTTTCTTCTATTTTCGGTTTTGCATGGTTTTGATCTATTTAAGTTATATTTTTATGGGTTTTGATGTTCTTATGTTGGAGAGAATTGAATTTCACCCAAGATAGAACTTTGTAAAGTTGGATTTGGACTTATTTTGACCAAGTTATGGACTTTTGAAGCTTTGGGTTCAACCATGGAGTTTCTGCTGATTTGGAGAAGACAGTGAGCAGTGCACGAGCTTTTTAGCTTGTGCCACTGAGCCGTGTGCGCTCTTTAGCGCAGCGCAGTCGACCCCATACGCTGTCTTTTGGGAGCGTATGACTCGCATACGCTCGCTTGCTTGACAAGGAGTCGTATGGACCCCATACGCTGCCTTTTGGGAGCGTATGACTCGCATACGCTCGCTTGCTTGACAAGGAGTCGTATGGACCCCATACGCTGCCTTTTGGGAGCGTATGACTCGCATACGCTCGCTTGCTTAACAAGGAGTCGTATGGACCCCATATGCTGCCTTTTGGGAGCGTATGACTTACAAATGCCTGACCTGAGCATGGCTTGACCTGAGCGTACGACTTTTGCACAGAGCGTATGGCCTTTAGCTGACTTGGTCTCATGTCAGCGTGTCAGATTTAGTTTTATTTTCCCTAAGCTTGGCTCTTCTATAGCCCTGTATATTGATATTTTATTAGATATTTAACGCCCATTTTATATCCTTACGCCTTTTGTCCTGAACTTGATAATCACGAATTTACTTGATATGTTTGGAATTGATAACTGAGCATGACGTGATAGTGACCCGTAGTGGTGCACTCCTGACATAATAACCTGACATGACCTGATAGTGGCCCGTCGTGGTGCACTCCTGACAAGTACACTTGGCATGATAACCTGACATGATTGTCTCGAATAGCTGTTGCGACGGCTGCTTGACATGACATGACCTGTATAATTAGTCTGGACACCGTGGGCGATTGTGTTTGTATAAATAAACCAGTCCTGTCTTGCATCATGTCTAGGACAGGGACTCCTGAGTACCACGGTCAGGAGTACCTACTAAAATGGACTAAGGCTAATAACTAGATTAATACATTAGTCATGACGAGATTTTCCAGCTACAGGCAATCCCGTTACCTGGGCACGCCTTGGGATCTGTAGCCTGCCGTCGAGTAGGGCACATTTCCAGCACACTGTCATGTGTTGCACCCTTCAAGCTACCTAAGGGTACATTCGTTTCCTGGACGATGTACCCATCTGAATTCAACTCTAATCTTTTAACCCGGGTAACCTGGATGGTCTGCAGGGCTTGTGGCTGTGGAACAATCTCACTGCATCTTGTTAGTAATTAGGCTTGTGACAACCCTAGTTATTTAAAGTATCGAGCCGTAATTCTTGCTTGGCCGTGAAGTGATTGGATGGAGTCTAACCAGTCTAGTCTTGCCCTGATCCTGTTCCAGATTATTGAATGACCAGAATGCTTGTATTTATTTTACCGATAAATGGTGAGAATTCCAAGTTCGGTTCAGACGAAGGGTTACAACCCCGGTCCTTGTTTGGTTTACGGGTTGTAACCTGGTTATCTGAATAGTTCTATGGTTATCTCGTCGTATATCATCCTGGTGTATTTTCTTTATTTCCAGTTCTTACTTTTATTTATATCTTGTGCTGATTGCTGGTTTTAGTTCTTAAGTGAAGCTTCCTTTGTGGCTCTTGCTCTTTCTGGGGTCTGACCCAGCTGGTTTTGTGTGGCCAGATTTTGGAGCAGCTCCAGAGGATCTACCGACCTTCCAGCCAGATGGTGGCCACTAGACGGAACCCTGGCAACGAGTGGGTTATTTTTGGCTCTCCCACTCTATTGTAAAAATATTCTTTTGAGGCGTTTAGCCGACGAGCACCTGTTTAGCTCGATTGCACTTACTTCCTGTCTGCCTACGGGCTGTAACATGATTAACAGATCCTAGGGTTGATCATGTATGACTGAACTCTTGCTAGTCCTGACATTTTGTAACGACTAACTTCATGATCAACTGAATATGTAATGTTTGGGACACCTTACTATTGTATATTTAATGATCATACATCTTGTGACTTTTACTTACTTGCTTGTGATTGAGACACTAGGCTTGTTCATGACCTTAAGAGACTGTTGGCTTGTAGATAAACCCTCATGTATCTAGACAGCCGTGACCGTATAGCGAGATGGATTCCATTTCATATACGTAGCTGGCTATGTCTGCCCCCGCTCTCCAGTATTCTGGTTCTGGGGCGTAACACTAATAAATGACACGTACCGCTCGTACTTTTACGGCCGACCTTGCATCCAGCGAAATCAACATCAGAGTAACCAATGAGGTCAAATGATGTTGACTTGGGATACCATAGGCCCACTATAACCGTACCCTTAAGGTATCAAAAGATACGCTTAACAGTAGTCATGTGTGATTCCTTAGGATTTGCTTGATATCTAGCACATAGGCAAACACTAAACATAATATCAGGGCGACTAGTAGTTAAATAGAGTAGACTGCCTATCATACCTCGATACTTACGTTGGTCCACGGGTTTGCCGCTTTCATCTGGTTCTAGTTTAGTTGTAGTAGCCATTGGAGTGCTGATTGGTTACATTGTCAAGGTCAAATTTCTTCAGCATGTCCTTTGTATACTTCGACTGACAAATGAAAGTTCCATTTGACATTTGTTTGACTTGCAGTCCAAGAAAGTAGTTGAGCTCCCCCATCATGCTCATCTCAAACTCGGTCTGCATACACTTGGCAAAATCTTGATAGAGAGTTTCATCAGTAGAACCAAATATAATATCATCTACGTATATTTGGACTAAGAGAATAGTATCTTTAAAAGATTTTATGAAAAGTGTGGTGTCAATTTTCCCTTTAGAAAAACCTTTCTCAAGTAAGAAATTGCTTAACCGTTCATACCAAGCTCTAGGGGCTTGTTTGAGGCCATATAGCGCTTTCTTCAGCTTAAAAACATGGTCGGAAAATTCGTGATTTTCAAAGCCAGGAGGTTGTTTCACATAAACTTCTTCCTTAATAAATCCATTCAAGAAAGCACTTTTAACATCCATTTGAAATAATTTGAAATTTTAAAAATTTGTAAATGCACAAAGCATCCGAATGGATTCCAATCTAGCAACAGGAGCATACGTCTCATCGTAGTCGATACCTTCCTCTTGGTTGTATCCTTGGGCTACTAGACGAGCTTTGTTGCGTGTGACTGAACCATCTTCATTTACTTTGTTTCTAAAAACCCATTTAGTACCAATGATCGAGTGATTGGCCGGTCCAGGAACGAGTTCCCATACTTGGCTCCTCTCGAATTGGTTGAGTTCCTCTTGTATAGCAGAAATCCAAAATTTATCATTAAAAGCTTCTAAAATGTTTTTCGGCTCAATTTGTGAAATAAAGGCAGTGCTAGCAATAGAGTCTCTTAATGATGATCTAGTAGTTACTCCACGTGAAACCTCACCTATTACCAAATTTTCTAGATGTGACGGCTTGAAAGAGAATTTCTTTGGCAAGCCCTCCAGAGAATTGGTTTCGGTTGTGGTATTCATTGGAGTAGAAGTTGATGGCTCAACATCATCATCAAGAGTAGCTGCTGTACTGTTATCTTCATCAAAAGTCATATTTGTAGACTCTTCCACAATTAATGAGCGTTTGTTAAAAACTCTATATCCCTTGCTCTTGGCAGCATAGCCAAGGAAAATACCATCGTCAGCTTTGGCATCAAATTTACCTAAGTTGTCTTTGGTGTTAAGGATAAAACATCTACAACAAAAACCTCTAAAATAAGAAACATTTGGGGTTCTTCCAAACCAAAGCTCATAGGGTGTTTTCTTCGTAATAGGACGAATAAGCACCCTATTTAAAATGTGGCATGCTGTACTGACAGCTTCAGCCCAAAAGTATTTCGGAAGTGAAAACTTGTTCAACATGACTCTAGCCATATCGCCAAGAGTCCTATTCTTCCGCTCCACAACACCATTTTGTTGAGGAGTTCTTGGACAAGAAAATTCATGATCAAAACCATTAGAATCACAAAACTTTTCAAAATCTGTATTTTCGAATTCGCCTCCATGATCACTTCGGATTCGAGTAATCATGTAGCCTTTTTCGTTTGAACTTTCTTTGCAAAAATCTTGAAAACCGAAATAGCATCACTTTTATTTGTAAGAAAGAAAACCCATGTAAATCTAGAAAAATCATCAACAATAACAAAGGCGTAGAGTTTTCCACCAAGACTGGCTACTCTACTAGGGCCAAATAAATCTATATGAAGAAGTTGCAATGGTCTAGTAGTACTTACAGAGTTTATGGAATGAAATGAGGACTTAGTTGCCTTATTCAATTCACATTCGGCACAAACCGTGTCCTTTTTGAATGTGATATCGGGCAGGCCTCTAACTAGCTTCTTAGTCGACAGCCTGGATATAGTATCCATGTTGGCATGACCAAGACGCTGGTGCCATAGTAATCTTTCATCCTTGTGAGCATATAGGCATCTACCTGTATTGTTAGTATCTCTAGACAAATAAAAAATATAAATATTATCCTCTCTTACCCCTTCAAAAGCAATGTCTCCCGTTGACCTATCATAAATAAGGCATTTATTTTGTCCAAAGTTAATGTCATATCCATGGTCAGCAAGATGACTAATGCTGAGCAGGTTATGCTTTAACTCGGTCACTAGGCAGACATCCTTTATTACGGGAGAGGGAGGATGACCAATAATACCATTACCTATAATATACCCTTTTAGGTTGTTACCGAAGGATACATATCCTTCTCTCTTCATCGATAGTGATGCAAAAAGATTTGCGTCTCCCGTCATATGCCGCGAGCATCCACTATCGAGAATCCACTTACTCTTAGTTGAGGAGAGAAGGTCCACCTACATCAAGAGTAGATGTGACCTTTGGTACCCAAGTTCTTGAGGGTCCTGAAAAGTTAGTTTTCTGAAACCATGCATATATCTTTCTATCTACTAATCTTCTAATTCTACATTGTGGTGAAATATGTCCATATAAACCACAATAAGTACATATAGCATTCCTATTTATGTTAGGAGCATGCATATGATGTCTATGAGTAGAGTGATGTGGAGTAGCATGATGATATGTAGAGTTAGCAAGGTGATGATGTCTATATGTAGAGTGATGTGGAGCAGTATGGTGATAATGTCTATATGTAGTAGCATGGTGATGATGTCTATATGGAATAGCATGGTGATGATGTCTAGAGTGATGGTAATTTTGTGCAACATAGTGATGGTTGTATCTATGTGTAGCATGATGATTCTGTGACATATGAGAATTATTTCTACGTGCATGTGGTTTGTGTGCTTTATGAAAGTGTGTGTATAAGTAAGCATGATTATGAGCTGCAGGTGGATGACGTGGTTGACTAGTATGAGTAGTGTCATGCTTTGTGTGTGTCTCATGTGATTGGGTTTAAGGTTGAGCAACCTGTTTTCCCAATTTAGTCTCTAATTTCTTAGAGACAGCCTGCAGTTCAGTAACCTTAGCATTCAAACCATATATCTTAGTAATAGAAATCTTGTGTCTACTCTTTTCTTCTGCAAGCTCCGTGTTGAGTGCTGTGATTTCTTGTGTTTGTTGTTCAATGCGTGCTTCGGCATCATGTAAGCTTATTTTAAGCTTAGATACCTCATTTGTAACATCCGTGGGTGAAGTGTCCCTAATGTTATCAAGCAGTAAAGAAAGTCTTTGAATTTCGACTTCATGACTTTTGATCTTTTCCTTGGCATGTTTATATTTACCAATGACCTTTTTGTGATCATCAAGTAAATCGGTGAAAGCAACGCCAAGTTCATCAAAGGTGAAATCATCAAGAGTTTCGTTTGATACCTTGTCAGACGTTGCCATTAGGCACACGTTTGCAGCGTCTTGAGGAGAGTCCTTTTCTTCTTCGGAGTCACTAGCTTCGCTTTCATGCCAAATGCTTGTGTTGGCATACTTCTTTGAGGAAGCCTTCTTGTATGGTTTCTCATAGCGGTTGTTCTTCTTTAAGAATGGACAGTCTTTTCGGACATGTCCCGTCTTCTTGCAACCGTAGCAGGTTGGCTCTTCTTCGTCGTCTTCTTGTGGTTCCTTCTTTCTTCGGTTGAAGCGAAGGAATTTCTTGAAGTTGCGGACAAGGAGAGCTTGATCATCACCTTCTGAGTTGTCGTCATCCGTCTCTTCGGGGTCAGCCCTCCGTCGGTGAGCTTTGAGTGCGATCTCCTTAGCCTTAGGAGCAGGCTCTTCGAAGTCCTTGAGGTCAAGCTCATGAGTCATCAGCTTTCCCATCAAGGTCTCCATGGACATGGTTGTGAGATCATTTCCTTCTATGATGGCTGTCACCTTAGGGTTCCAAATCTTTGGTAGCCCCCGAAGTAGCTTGCGAATCTTCTCGTGATTTGAATATTGTTTGTCGAGCGAAGATAGGGGATTGATGATGTTGAGGAATCTTGTGAACATTTGCGTGATCGTCTCGTTTAGCTTCATCTTGAAAGCCTCATATTCTTGAGTGAGACGGCTTATCTTCGATTCCTTGACTTGGGTGGTTCCTTCATGCTTCACTTCTAGAAGTCTCCATACTTCGTGAGAAGTGGTGCATGTTGAGACCCTGTTGAACTCATTCCTGTCTATAGCACAGAACAAAGTATTAATAGCTATCGTGTCGAGACTTGCCTATTTCTTCTCCTCGTCAGAATATTTGTCATGTGGTTTCTCAACGAGATCACCATTGACAACTATCCTGGCAGGCTTTTTGTAACCATCGGTGACGATGGTCCACAGGTCGAAGTCTAGCGACTTGAGATAAAAGCTCATCCTTGTTTTCCAATAGGTGCAGTTAGTTCCATCAAATAGGGGAGGCCTATGAGTGGACTGCCCTTCACCGTGATTGGAAATCAAGGATTGTGTGGTTGCCATGGATCAGCTCTAGGATGTTAGTCCTTGTTGAGAGAACCGTGCTCTGATACCAATTGAAGAACAGATGGCAACTCTAGTGGGGGGTGAATAGAGTTTATAGCGATAATAGCCAATTAAAATTAAACTCTTTCACAAGCAAAAATAATCAGAGTAAATGCAGAAATAAATAAGGAGCAAGAAAGCATACGCAAACACAGCCGATTTTTAACCTGGTTTATCTCGTGGAGGACTAGTCCAGGCCTGAAAACTCTAGCTCAGGATTAAATCCACTATTTGTGAAATAGTAGTTACACCTCGTGCCTTTTCTTCAGAAGAGCACGTCAACTTCTTACAAAGATCGCAGTGGCGATGCTTAGAATTTTCCAAACGACTTCTTGAACTCTTGCACAAACTCCTAACTGAAAAATGCTGAGCACTTGAGGCTTAGGGAGCTTGTGGCTAGTAGATGAAGAAGGGTATGGCTTGTATTGATCTTTAGAGAGAAGAGAAGAGAAGATTGGATGATTGAATATGAGAGAATTCATGGCCTATTTATAGGATACCAGAATTCGGCCAGAATTCTGGTTGGAATTTTAAAAAATTTGGCCGTTGGACAACTTGCAACCAGCCAACCCTAAAAATTAGGGTGATGATTTTAAGGGGACAGAGTTCGGCCCGAACTCTGTGTGGAGGCAGAGTTCGGCCCGAACTCTGTCTCCAGAGCACAGAATGGGTCATTGGTCCAATGGGCTTATTTGGATGTACGTGGAGCTTTTGGATTTTGGGTAGGGTATAGGTTAAGTCTCAGATGCTCAGCACAACCCAGCTTATACAAGTCTAGACTCAATAAAATTATAAAATACAGACTCAAAAATGACTTGCATTTGCAAAACTGAGCTGTCGTCTGACTTGTGCTGGATGTAGTCTTCATGTGTCGTATTGAATTATCACAAGTATTATTTAGTCAATTTTATCAATATTTGGTTGACTGTGACTTTGTGTCAACAAGAACAAGTATTAGATCTGTTTAACTTTTTATCGATCAATACGCACACCAAATGAAGGGTCCTGGGAATCCCCAGTTCCATCAGGATCACGAGCCGATGTAAACATACAAGTACTAGTATACCTCCCAATCGTACCTAGCGCGCAGCTAGTGGCCGTTGCTGGACGTATTCCCTAGTGTATATATGGCCCATAACCGGGTATCATGCCCATAATCGGGTCCCCCTTGAGGCTAGAATAATATAACTGGTTGTCCCATACGTCTACTGGTTGTCTTCTCCGCCAGAGTGTACAAGTTGTATCCACGACTCAAACATTAATCATAATACAAAGTCAGCTATCTAGAACCATCTCTACTCTATATGTGCCGTCACAAGTGCCGCTCGCACTGATGGCCAGTCGAGAGCGTCAGCACGTGCCATGTTTTGATCTCACTCGATGCCGTGTCATAACACGAGTCATGGTCCAGGGAGTTATAATAACAACTCCACAACTGAGGGTACGTCGCCTAGAGCTAAGTCAAGTAGGTAACCCTAAGTGTCGATGCCATCATCGACTACGCCCGAGACAATTATGGGACTCAACTACTAAGTCTACGCTAACAAGAGTATAATGAAGTATATATAGAAACAGTAATACGAGGCAAAGTATGCTTGCCTGCAACTCCGTAGTGCGCAAGCAATGCTCCGGTCCCTCGTGTCTCGGTCGTGTCGTCACAGAGACCTACAAATAGACAACCAAGGCTTACGATACGCTAAACAAATATTCATTATCATGAATCTCTACAAGCTAATCACTAAAGTCATATATAATCATATATCCATTCCCTATGATATTACATATACGTACATACGTATACATAGAATTTATACATGAGGGTAATATGGTAACATGGGAACAAGATGAGAAAAGTATGGATTCCCGTATACAATATCATTCATGTGTAACATGTGTACAATGACGAGTATGTGAGACAACTAGCGTATGTGTGCTCACAAGGAAAATATGTGTTCTATATATAAAGAAAAAATATATAAGGAGTATGTATATAAAAGAAGTATATATATAAGTGGTATGCATACGGGAAATTATATATACAAGAATATATATATACAAGTTATATATACGGGAATATATATGGGAAAATATATAAGGGTTATATAAGGAGATATATATACGAAAATATATACATATATACGAAAAAATATATATAAGAATATATATGTAAAGGGAATTATATATACAGTATTATATACGAAAATGTATATATGAAAATATATATAGGAATATATATACAAGTATTATATACGGAATATATATATATAGGTTACACATAAATATATGTATGCAATGAAATATAGTGTAGGAATGAAATGAAACATGGAAAGCATATATACAAAAAATGTATTTAGGAATTTATCTATAAGAAGTATTCATATAGGAATTTTTTATAAGAAATACATGGAAATATCCTACTGTTACATGAAAGCATGAGAACAAGAGTGCTATGAAGTGAAGCTAACAAATTTCACTTAATTGTGTCAAACAACTATAGTTATGGAGAGTATAACAGTGATAAAACGAGAGTGTGGGTGTCTATATAACCACCACTTTTCTAAATGAGGATAATTTTAAACTTTATAAAATTGATTATTTATATAGATTTAAATCATGTTATTGATTTATTGATGAATTTTAATTATTTAATACATTAAATTAGTGTTTTGTGATTTTGTTCTTTGGCTAGTGTAACCTTAGAGCTGCTTAGCCTATAGACTAACCATGACCATGGAGGCCTAACCCATGGATTAGTTTAGCTAATTACCATTTTTTAGGCTAATGGTATTTTGGTCATTTTGTGACTTTTGAATTATTTAGATTTTGATTAATTGGTGAATTTTATATTTATTTTAATAATATTTAAATTTTTGTATTGTGATTTTGGTTATTTTTCATATTTTAATGTTTTGGAAAGTTTTATATTTTAATATTGATTTTACGGATTTGTTTAGTCGGGTTTGAGTGTCGTTTTTTCGACTTGTGTTAGTGACCCGGGTAGCTTAGACTCTAGACGGGACCCCAAGATTAGTTAATCATGGCCCACAAACCCCACTAATTAAGTTAGTAATTTAGACTAATTCTACTTGCTTAGAATGGTAAATTAGAGACTTAAACTTGACCTTTTTGACCACAAACCTTGTCATGACTTAAGTTGACCCAAAGGAGACTTGTAGGGCATCTTGAACATTTCACATAGGCCCATTAGGGCATTATGGACAGCCATCTATAGGGGGAGAGTGTCCCTCTCTTTCATTTCACACTTGCCTCTTTTTTCTCCCAAATTTGTTCTTCCCCAAACTTGAGAGCTTTCCTCTTGATTTTGATCTCCAAATCATCCATTCTTCTTCCAATCTTTCATCATTTCTTCTCGTTCAACCAAGGAGGAGGTGCTAGCAAGGATTGGAGCAAGGAGCAAGGAATGACCATTTTGGAGGAGCTTTCGTGTCAGAACCGTGTCCTTTGAGTGTATCATTGGGATCCCACTTCCAATAGGTATAACCATCTCTCTATTTCAATTTTCCTTATTTTTAGTTAGATTTGAATCCATAGGATCCATCCCCATGCATGTACAACCATTAGATTTTAATTTGAGGCTCTTTAGAGTCCTCTTTAGGAAGTTTGAATAGGTTTGGTGTCCTACTTGTGTAGTTTCCAATATAGGACACCCATGTGTTTGTGTTTATGTAAATAGGCTATTTGTTGTTTAATTTCAGTTTTAGGATGGTTAGAGTGGATTGATCTTAGTTAGGATGGTTAGAATGAGTTTTTATTTCGAAAGCTATGTTGGTATCCAAGTATCTTGGCCTATATGTGTTTCTTTTGTCCAAAATAATCCAAATTCGTCATAATTTTTATCCACGTTTTTAGTAGCCAGAGCAACTTAGAAATGCCATAACTCCTAGCTCAAGACTCCGATTAATCTCCCATTTTTTTAAAGGAAGCGTATCGAAGTTAGCTTTCCAAATATATATTAATAGGCCAAATTCGTTTTGGAACTTTTGTAGAAGTTTTTGAGTGTCAGCTATACCAAAGACGAATGCGTTTCAGTGTTTCGCGATTCCGGGAGCTTTCGGACACGAAAATGTGATCCGTTTGAAGTTTTGAAAGCTAACACAAAGAGCTATAACATACTTTAATCCAAGAATTTAGTTAAGGCCCAATTGGTACAGTATTGTTTTAAGTAGAAGAGTGACTATGCGACATAGTTATTTATGTAACCTATGAGCCTAGTATGGATATCATGTGAATGTAGGTATCATAGATTGTCAGGAATATATGATATAGTACATATATGTATATATATATTATTTATTATTATGTAATATATTTAGTAGTGTGTGTGTTTGAATGAGATAAGGATGTGTGTGGTTAGTGGAGAGAAGTGAGATTGATAGAGGATATGTGCTAGTGTGTGTTTGATATTATATAGATGGTAGTGTAGTATGTGTGTTGTGAAGATGAGAGAGTTGGAAGATCATGCCATCCTATTTGACTTGAGGCTAGTGTGGTTTGTTGAATGATTTGTGTTTTGGTTGAGTGGTATTGTGTTTGTATATAGATGTGTGGGGTGTGTTAGAAGAGAGGGGATAGATTTGGTATATGTGTTTGTGTGTGTTGTGTTGGAGTGGAGAGGGATTTAGATGTTGTATGTATGGATATGTTAGTATATTAGTGGTTATGTTAGAATCTATGTAGAGGTTAGAGGTATCTTAGAAGTTATAGTGTTATCTTGTATAAGTTAGATAGTTAGTTATGTTAGTCTATGTTATTGTTAGTTAGAGATACATATGTTAGTTGGTTAGAGTTAGAGTTGGATATATATACATATATGTTATGGTTAGATATTAGTTGTGTTAGTTTTCTAAGTTAGAATAGATGGTTAGAAGTTATATGTTAGAGTTGGTTAGTATCTTGAATTAGAGGTATAAGTTAGGATATAAAGTGATATCTTGAGATACCATAGTGGTATCTTAGGATATTTTGGGTATTTGCCTAGTATAGGTAATGTATTTCCTACAAGGTAAAGGGAACTTACCTACAAGGTAGAGGGTTTATTTTATAGTAAGGTATTAGCTATCTAATATTTAGGGTGAATGGTTAGAGGCTAGATATTTAATGTATTAGTATTAGAGGTTATGGTTTTAGTTTCCAACCAAGGTAATGGTTTATCTTACCTTAAGGTAATGGGTTTACCTTATTACAAGGTAAGGTATTGGGTTTACCTAGATAACTAAGGTTAGATATCTAAGTTATTGGTTAGCTAGTAGCTTAGGATAGATATTAGATATTTAAGATTGGTATCTTGGTAGTTAAGGTATTTATATCTAGACTAAGGTATTGGGTTTACAACTAAGGTATTGGTATTAGGATATCAATAGGGCTAAGGTATATGGTATCTTGGGGTAAGATATAGGTTGGTATCTTACTAGTATCTAGTATCTACGTTAGTTGTCTTAGAATGTAGATGAGTGGGTATCCTAAGATACAAATCAGTATCTTAGAGGGTAAAAGTAGATTTTGGGGTAAAGTCTAATATGGATTTTTGATTGTTAAGATGGGGTTAGAAATAGGTTGTCTTGGTAGGTAATGGTTAGATAAGGTAGTTAGTCTAGTTTTGACCCCCGTTGACCAATAGTTGACTTTTGACCAAAGTCAACTACGAGTGAACACTTTACCTAGAATTGATCCAAAACCAAACCAGAGTTGACCAGTTGACTGAAAGTCAACTGTTAGTCAACATTTACCTAGTTTGACCTAGGGTTGACCTAGAGTTGACCCGTTGACCAAAAGTCAACTGTAAGTGAACCCTTGATCCAGATTGACCTAGTTTGACTTGGGTTGACTTCTTGTGACCTTGTTTGTTCTAGTGTGATTCTGTGTGACCTAGTTTGGTTCAGTATGACCTAGTTTAGCCTGATGTGACCTGTTTTTGACTTAGACTTGCATCATAACTTGATTAGCATTCCTTTCATTTCTAAACCCTGTTTTGACTCATGGTATCTCATCTTTAGGTCTGTGATTACTCTGAGCATCTGTTCACCGTATCAGCTCAGGATCACAGGCGAGTACATTTACTGATAGTTTTCATTGTCTTGATATATGTATATCCGATTCAGTTGTAGTGTCTTACTTGATTCCTGACACAATGGTTCACGGACTAGTATAAGTCGGATCCTGTCATGAGATGTTGTTCCTGGATTACTTGTATATTAGTACATTATCGACTTGTTACACTGTACTGTATATACATGGACTTGGGAGTGGGCTGGCCTCCTGCTCTTGAGTCCCGTATCATGACGTGTCATGTCCGGATCCAATATACTATTCGGGATTGGGAGATATTAGTGGTTGTGTGATCAAAATTCATACTTGTTCTTCACACTTGTAATTGTACTTGTTCATAGCTATACCCTTGCCTTACGACGGGTAAAGCCTGACCCTACTTGTTCATAGCTTTCTATGGTGCCGGCCTGATCCTGCTCCGTTGTACACTTGTTCATAGTCGGTCAGATGGAAAGCCTGATCCTAATTCCCAAGCCGATCACATAATGCACTAATAATTCATGGCATATTTTATATTTATTTTATTACATCATATCCTACTCAGTTCCATATTCAGTACTTTTTTCACCATGTTATGATATTCGGTACTCACATGTTCTACATGATCTTATGCTAAACCTTGATTGGAGGCTAAGTTCTGTTCAGGAGAAGGGTTACAACCCTGGTCCTTGTTTGGTTTACGGGTTGTAACTTAGCTTCTGAATAGCTCCCAAGCCATCCTATATTCTGTCTTGTATTTTATTATAATTGTCTTTATAAAATTTGTCAATTCATATGGAACTGCTGTTAGTATTTGTACTTACTCATTTTCCTGACAGGATACCGTTGATATATTACAGATGATTCTGAGGCAGACTGCTCGACCTACTACGGGGTCAAGATAGATGGAGACTTAGTCCAGGACTGTGGCCTGATAGTTGAGCTACTAGACTTTGCACACCTGGACTAGTATAGCTTAGTTAGGCTTGCCTGGACTGCGATCCAGCTAGTACCTTCATACTTAGTATAGTATATTATGTTTTGAGTTTCTGTGATATGTTTATATCTTTGAGCTTGTGTTGGATCTTGAACACTTTTCCAGTTTTCCCTTATATCATATTTTTATTTCGTGCTATCTATCCTAGTTTGTCTTGTGATTGAGTAATGCATATTGTACCTCCGTGCAGAGATGACGGGTACGCTTATATTTTGTCTAGTTGTAGTATTTATAGACGACCTATACAGCATTCTACCGTCGAGTAGGCCGGACATAACCACGTACTCGTGCCCCTACCTTGGGTGCGGGTCGTGACACATTTATGTGGCCCATGCTGGTCAGAATCGCAACTAGTACGATTTCGTAGTGGTGCTCGACTTAGAGTGCTGCTACGAGCCTGCTGTTAGGATATAAGATTAGGGTATAGAGAGTTACTCAATCACAGTTAGGACTACTTGAGAAGATTCCTGGGATGACCCTTGAGAATCTTATTATAAACTATCTCAAATTCGATTCCGACAGTTGCTGTCTACTTCTTTGTTCATCGTTGAATTTGATTCTTGGTATTCATTATTGACCTAATTTTCTACCAAGATATTATGGGCTAGGTTGCCTCAGTCATGGAATCTAGAGTCTTCCATAGCTATATTAGCAGGCATGGCGAAGACATAGGGCTGATTTTGGATATTTCTCGGGTTTTGGAATTTAAGGTTTTTGCAGCCAAGCTAGCGACAATACGAAAATTTTAAATACCATAATTCTAGAGGTATGTACCTTAGTTGCGGACTCTAGGATTATCGCAGCCATACTACTGGTGTGACAGGATTCTGGTAACATGGTTCTAGATAGACGGCTATGATTATTAAATTGCAGAATAGATACCATATAGGTGGTGCCCTAGTATAATGGAGTGGAATATCAGTGTGGATATTACTTGAGTATCATGGATTAGATAGAGGAGCTAGGCCACCTGTAGCGCAGCGCCGTACCCGCACCATCAGAGGGATATACCCCAGAGGGGCAGGGCTTTTGCGCTGACAGTCGAGTAGACCGACGCTACGGGTGATAGGTTAGCAGGTATCTCTTTCTTGTTCTTATTTACATCTTGTTGTGTGATTCTATTAGTACTGTCAGGATATTTTTTGCTGTGATAGATAGTATAGTGACCCTAAACAAGATCGTGATATCACGACCAGTAGGACCATAATTTGCATATTTTAGATATAGTTTTCTTGACCTTGATTGTTAGGGGTTTAACCTAGAAGGAGTACGACCATCATAATTTTGAGGACAAAATTTTCTAAGTAGGGTGCATTTGTAACCACCACTTTTCTAAAATGAGGATAATTTTAAACTTTTATAAAATTGATTATTTAATAATAGGTTTAAATTATGTTATTGATTTATTGATGAATTTTAATTATTTTAATATCATTAAATTAGTGTTTTGTGATTTTGTTCTTTGGCTAGTATAACCTTAGAGCTGCTTAGCATATAGACTAACCATGATCATGGAGGCCTAACCCATATGATTAGTTTAGCTAATTACCATTTTTAGGCTAAGGGTATTTTGGTCATTTTGTGACTTTTGAATATTTAGAATTTTATTAATTGGTAAATTTTATATTATTTTAATAATATTTAAATTGATGTATTGTGATTTTGGTCATTTTTCACATTTTAATATTTTGGGAATTTTTATATTTTAATATTGATTTTATGGGATTTGTTTAGTCGGTTTGAGTTTCGTTTCGTTTCGACTTGTGTTAGTGATCCGGGTAGCTTAGAGTTTAGACGGGACCCCAAGATTAGTTAGTCATGGCCCACAAACCCCACTAATTAAGTTAGTAAGTTTAAACTAATTCTACTTGCTTAGAATGGTTAAATTAGAGACTCAAACTTGACATTTTTGACCACAAACCTTGTCATGACTTAAGTTGACCCAAAGGAGACTTGTAGGGGC